>PQWD01001139.1:282211-478736 GCA_019425675.1 Leucinodes orbonalis
CCATACTAATATTATTTAATGTGAAAGTATCGTTACGCTTTCACGCCTAAACGGCTGAACGGATTTTATTGAAACTTGGTATGTTGATAGAAGGTAACCCAGAAAAGGTTTTAGGCTACTTTTTGTCCCGTTTTCACCCCCCAATTCCCTAAAATAGGGGTTGGAAGTTTATATGGAACATTCCGCAATTTTTGTAGTACGACGCTGAAATTGGGTATGCGGACTATTTGTTTGTAATGAAAAAATATGGCATATATTTTTTTCAAAAATCCACCCCCCAACCCTTCAAATAGGGGAGGGAGTATCATATCCGATTTTTCGCAGTTTTAAGGTAGATTTTATTGAAACTAAGTATGTTGATAGAAAGTAACCTAGAATAGGTTTTAGGCTACTTTTTGTCCCGTTTTCACCCCCCACTTCCCTAAAATGGGGGTTGGAAGTTTGTATGAAACATTCCGCAATTTTTGTAGTACGACGCTGAAATTGGGTATGCGGACTTTTTGTCAGTAATGAAAAAATATGCCTTTTTTTTTTTCAAAAAATCCATCCCTAAATAGGGGAGGAAGTATCATATCCGATTTTTCGCAGTTTTAAGGTAGATTTTATTGAAACTTGGTATGTTGATAGAAAGTAACCTAGAATAGGTTTTAGGCTACTTTTTGTCCCGTTTTCACCCCCCACTTCCCTAAAATGGGGGTCGGAAGTTTGTATGGAACATTCCGCAATTTTTGTAGTACGACGCTGAAATTTGGTATGCGGACTATTTGTCAGAAACGAAAAAACATGGCATATATTTTTTTCTTAAAATCCAACCCCAAACCCTTCAAATAGGGTAGGAAGTATCGTATCCAATTTTTCGCAGTTTTTAAGGTTGAAAGCTAAAAAATGGTATGAGGGCTGTAAGTCACAAACAATATATCTTTCATTTTTCTTTTTTCGGAAATCGGCTCCAAATGCCTTAAAAGAGGGGGAAGGGGGGATATTATACCGGACTTCTTTCAGTATGTAGGGGTATCTTTAGAGTTAGGGGGAGGGAATTCCTAAGTATAGTGATATATATCACTTTCCTGGTAACGCGGGCGAAGCCGCGGGCAAAAGCTAGTACCAATATAAGTAAGTAACTTTGAACTAATAGTCATCAACTTGTACTAATAATATAATTTAACCACGCAGCGATATCTTTAACGAGTGCGTGCAGCATCGTTATCAGTGAAATAATGGTTATAATCGCAACATTTGGTTAGTATTATATCTTACTAGTTATGGTTGATTTATAAAAAGAATTGCATACGAAAAATGGGTATACATATATATTTAAATCGTTCTATTAATTTTATTGTATACCTTTGCATCTGCTTTTGAATAATAATCTAGGAATGCGAAACCCCTGTGTTGGTCAGAACCTGGTGTCAGTTTTTTTGGTAATCGTAAAGTTTTAATCTCGCCAAAGGCCCTGTAAAGAAAAAAAACATTTACAGCTTACATGATTTAAAATGGAAGGAAGTGAAAAAAATTGCGTACCTATTTCTTTTTTATATACCTATCTCATAGGTGAACATATAAATAAATATCATCATTGTCATCATAAGCCCATTGAACGTCCCCAACGAGGGGGTACGAGCCTACCAGTAAAGGGTGTACAGTACACCGCGAACCCAGTGCGGATTGGGTGACTTCGAACACAACCTTTGAATCACTTCGTAGGTTGTCTCACGATGTTTTACTTCGCCGTAGGAGCGTTGGATAACGTACATATAATTTAGAAAACGGTTGGCACGTATTTGGACCTGCGCCTTCCAGAACGGAAGGCAACAGTCGACACCATTGAGCTACCGACGCCTATAGAAATATAATAATAATAATAATAAATGTTTAATTCACTTTATTTCACTTGCTGATGTTCGATAGGGCCTCGAAGTGATCAGATAATTTTAACCAAACATGTTGTGTTACTTAGAAATCGAATTACATAGAGAGAATAAATATTGTGGACTCTGTTACTTTTTAAGGTGTAACATACCTGAATATTTCATGGAGCTCATTACGATTTGCTTGGAATGGCACGTTTCGTACAAGGATTTTCGTTCCATTTTGTGTTGCATATTTCGTGTTTTTTTTATTAGTCTGCACTTCATTTCTGGAAATAAGGTCAAACAAACATTATGCACTGCCAACCAAATAAATAGTTTGATTAATAAATTCAAACAAAAAATTATACCCATTTCCTCTTTCTGAACGTTTAAGCTCCAAGGGTTTGCCGTCTAATGTAGAATTTTGCAACATCTTTAATGCCTCATTTGTTTCAAGTTTTTTATAGAACTGTACAAATCCATAGCCCATTGATAGAAACTGCCCAGGCGTTTTCGGGTCTTTCTTTTAGCAATTGTAACGCTGTATACTTTGCCGGCTTGAGAGAAGTGCTGAAAAAATATAATGATTTGATAGTCAAAAGGGTCAAATTTGTTTTTCGCAAGAATGCGAAAAAAATATTAAAAAAATTAATAATATAAATTTATACGGCGCTTTCTAGCCCCACGTGTGTCAGAACTGATGTTTTATTTATGGCATAAGTGACCGATACGGTCAGTTCGCTCACCTGGTGGTAAGTAATACGCAGTTCCTAATAAACGGAGAAATTTACCTGCCAAATTTTTGAAGCTTAGCCACAGACGGATTTAGTATTTTTGAAGTGCATTTACAATTAACCCTTTATATGCCAGGAATCCAGGTACGATAGAAAATCTATTGTTTCTGTCGCCTTAAGTGTCATTGGCGTTCAAAGGGTTAATAAGGTGGTGATTAAGGGTTAGTCTATAATGTTTCATACATATTTGCTGTTACTAAAAAAGGCAACTAGGGGGTAGACTCGATACTGAGTCGTCTAGGTAGGTACCACCGCAGTGCCAGATATAACCCGTGAAACAGGAGTGTTATGCACTTTTGTATTTCGGGAAGAGGGAACTGTAGCTAGTAAAATTACCGGGTATATGAGACCTAACATCTGTTGTCGCGGGTGGCAGGCGCAGTGCGGCATTGATGGAAGATAATAACTGTCTATCAGTTGTTGCTCTCCTTCAATGCCGCTCTGTCATGATTAGGCGTATCACTCACCATCAGGTGAGCGCCCTGACCGTCCTGTACCTACACCTTTAACATAAAAAGGCAAACTTACCGTTTTTAAATCTTGCTCTGTAGTCTTAAAATTAAGATTCTTTACAAATAAGGTAGTGTCATTTTCCGGCGTTTCCAGATCCAGTTCTTCTTCAATTTCACCTTTAGCATCCTGCTGTACAGCAGTTGGTTCATTTTAGACGCTTTGCCTTTACTTTCTTTAATATCGGCATTCTTTGTTTCCTCTTCAACGTGTTCCTTTGAAGATGCCACAGTTTTTTCAACTGATTTAACAAAAACGTTTTCCGGTGCCCATTCTAAATACAGTGGTGTAGATTTAAATTGCGAATAAGCTAGTTTGCTGAAGGCTTTCTTTGCTTCGAATGTCTCAATAAAGTCGACTAGTGCTGTAATACCGTGTTGTGGCATAAGGAATCTTGCTATCTGCCCATGTTTTTCAAATAATGGTTTTATTTCACTTTCATCTGTATTAGCTGGTAGATTTTTCACCAATATACATGTTTTCGATCTTCTTTTAGCTGGCTGTAATCATTTTGTAATAAGCATGAATTTTTTGAAGTGACGATAAATTCAATATTATGAAATTCTTTAGTATTAGTATTATACCTTACTGAATGCATCTAAGTATACCCCATTGGTTTCTAGGAATTTTCTAGTTTCAGCCACTAGCTGAGTTTCTCCTAGAGCTAGTCGCACTGCTGCCGTTGTATCTATCGAATTAAGTATAAATTTGAGGATATTTACTTGCACTGTTATTGTAATTAAAAAAAATAGAATATACTTTGCCAAGTGTTGAAGGTAAGTTAGAAATACATTGTCACCACTTCTACTATTCCGCGGGTGCTGTAAAAGAAATAAATATCTACTGGCATTCACACAGCGCCATCTAGCCCCGAACTAAGCTTAGCCTGTATTATGGGCACTTAACATACTTATATACTTTTTATGTAAAGAAATACATATAATCATCATCATGTCAATGCACACAAATGTTTACACTGCCCGAGGCATAGAAACTTGATCCTTTGTTGTACTAGCCGACGACGGAATCATTATACTATTTGGATCGTCAAAGGCGGCTTTAGGACAACAAATTTACGATAGTCCGGGTGGCAGCGCTCGTACACTCAATCTAAACTTTTGTAGATAATGCTATCTTCAACCCGCCAGCCCAGTGTACAGATTATGTCAAAACTAGGTGGTAGACTCGGCACTGAATCATCTAGGTAGGTACCAGCGCCGATATCGTTCCGTGAAATATAAGTGTTATGCACTCCTGCTTTTCGGATGAGGACACTGTTAGCTAGTAAAATTACTGAGAGACCTAATATATGTCGACTCAGGTGACGGGCGAGTGTTGACGGAAAATAATGACTACCTATTGATTTCCTTCAACACTGCATCTGTCACGGTCAGGCGTACGTATCATTAACCACCAGGTGAGCGTACTAGGCAGTGGGCTGGTCACGTTTGTCGCAGAACTGATGGCCGTTGGAGCAGGCGAGTTCTGGAATAGAGACCGCGACTTGACAAGCGTAGCGTAGAACGCCCTCCGGCCCGATGGACCGACGACTTGCGAAAGGTCGCTGGTGGAGGCTGGATGAGAAAAGCGGAGGACCGGGATATCTGGCGCAAAATGGGGGAGACCTATGTCCAGCAGTGGACTGCGATAGGTTGAATAGGAGCGTACTGATCGTCTAGTCCACTTAATGTCATAAAAACCCAGGCCAAGTAAAATGAAAGGAATACTCACTTTTATTGTCATCATTTAGCAGCTGTTCTTTGGTTGTATTATAATTCGAAGCAACTACATCTGCAATAGCGTTGGCCCCCAAAAATAGCGTGTTCCAATTATGTGACGATTTGGCTTGCGCTTTCAGCTTCTTATCTTTTTTTTCTTTAAATGTGAGACCATCTATAAAAATAGAAGACAATATTTATATGAAACTGCAACAGTATTTTTATTGTAATTACAGTAACAAAAGTCCCCCAATTCATTACATACTCTAACATTTTTAGGTAAATTTTCTGACATCCTACTTTAACACTTTTACTTACTAGCACTTGAGACGCAATTAATAGGAAAAATTATTCAGATTATTGCCGAAGGGACGATTCAAACTGAATCACACTTTACGTACATAGTATTAAGGTGCAAATTTAGTGCACTAGTTATTTGACTCAATTGAGATGACTTAAATACGATGCGGCGCGTGATATGGTACAGCACACGATCAAATACTGGTACAGGAAGAAAGCTCGCCATGTGTGGAGTATACCCATTGGACAATAGCATTTTCTGTTCGTTTTCTACGCAGCTACAGTGCTCACTGAGCCTTAATATACACATGGCATATATACATAGCATGACAATTTAAGTAGACAGAAAGAAACAATGAAGTACACGCTACCTTATCTCCATAAGAGATAATTCCGTGTTAATTTTGGATTAGGTTATGTTATGACAGTGCCAGATTACGTCAGCACGGGACCTGTAGCAAATTTTGTCATGGGTTTATTTCAGGACCCTACTTTACGACGCACAGGGTATGCACTGATTATTTGCATATATGAAGTGCATGCCATTGCTTGCTATATAGCTAATCCGGCCCTTAGATTCGACAGTACCGACATGTATTATAATAATAATGAATAAATATCCACTGACATTCACACAGCACCATCTAGCCCCAAATTAAGCGTGAAGCCTGTATTGTGTACTAAACAACAGATAAACCTTCTTATATACTTTTTTGTACTTACATATATATTATACATAGAAAACACCCAGACCATTACAAACAGGCACACAAATGTTTGTACTGCCCGGGGATCGAACCTAGAACCCTTGGTGTTGCAGTCGACCTCTCAACCGCAACACCAAATGGGTCGTCAAATTATGTAACATAAATGTCCTTGAAAGCAAATAAAACACTTTATACTGACCATCATCATCGTTCAAGTCCAGCTTCTCAGTCTTAGCCGGGAGCAGATGCAGCATCCGACCGCAGAAGGCCGTCCCGTCGAGCGCCGTGTACGCCTTCACCGCGTGTTCGGGCATCACGTACGTCACCGTCGCGAATCCCTTCGGTTGGCGCAACAATTTGTCTATTGGCATGTTCACTTCGGCTAGGGGCCCTTTAAACAATTTATCAATCCTTAATTGAATACATTGTATCCCTCCTTTTTTCTATAATCTATATAACTATAGAATATGCTGCACAAAAATCTACTTACTGTATAAAATGAATTGAACATAAAAAGTACAAATGGCCGCATTATTGCCAATAAACAATCTCTTGCAAGCAACCATACAGTTAAGAAGCATAATATAAAAATTGACAATATTAACGATATGATCAGTTTTTATTTTAAAGAAGCGTTTGCTGCTCTTCACCTAAATGGACTGATGACTTGGTTGAGGTGGTGGGTATTTTAAAATAATACCATAAAAATATTTAGTGTTTATTAAATATTATAATAAACCCTTCATTTTCTCGTTTATCATCTCATGAGACACATATATCACGATAATATAAAATTGTTTACGATATCATTTTCAAGAAATAACTGTTTTCGACATTGATTGCCGTATGATTTTTTATATAATTACCATATTTCTCGAACAATTTCGTCAGTTCCTCTTCAGATACAACATACGTACCAAGTTTCTCACAAATATACTGCCACTTTCGCCAATGCTTTCTTCATTATTCTCTTGCTAGAATAATATAAAATTATTCAAGTCAAGACACAGCATAAAATAAATACAAGCAAATTATTAGATTGCTTCCGTGGTCTAGTCGTCTACGGACCAGGTTTGATGCCACGCCTCATTGAATGGGTATACAATCAAAAGCACGAGCACACTACTCTGTCATTATGTCACATGTAGCGAGCGACGTGATTATGAATGAAAATTCTGCCTAACCGACGCGACGGGCAGAATTTTTATATAATATTTAATATATATAACATTTAGTTATAATAGTTTATTGTTTATCTAAGCTCGTAGGGCACGTCAATCGTCGGTCATGTCTGTGGAACATGTCTGTATTGGTCTGGGTGTTTTCTGGGATAATTATGTATGTATTACTGAAAAATATATATATGAGTATGTTTATTAGTTAGTTGGGGCTAGATGGCGCTGTGAGAATGTCAGTAGATATTGATTATTATTATATTCACCTCTTTCTTTTTCTTTTCCATATTTTGTTGTTCTTCCTCTGCTTCTTTTTTCGCTTTATCTTCGTATTGGCCCACATGGACGCGATGATTGGCTGCAATTAAATTCTTTGTTAATGTTTGAACATGCTTGTATTATGCAATATGTTCTATATTGTATAATTAAAAAATATGAAAAAATACAACATCCATAGCTGGACAAGTTGCTCCCCCAACGATGTCCAACATTGATTGTTACTTGTGGCTCATCAAAATCATTGTTGTAGGCCTATGTCTATTTATGATTAGCTTTTCAAAACAGTTATTTAGAATTGATACAGCTTTACCATTATAAAATCATCATACACATTTCATGCATGCAATCATTTTAGTTGGCTTCCAAAGCCTTTTTTTATTCATTTTTATTTGATAATTCCAGTTAACAATTATCTCTTCGTCTAACACCTTGTTTATCCTTTAACCGCCAATGACGCCTTAAGGCGCTAGACACAAAAGATTCTCTATTGTGTCTGGATTTCCGGCGTTCAATAGGTTAACCACTGAAGTTGCATATATTCAACAGATACAATAGATTTTTTTATTGTGTCTTGAGTCCGGTGGAAAAAGGTTACAGTCAAATAAGATGGGGGAGATTGAGATGCTTCCATAAAAATGTGACCAAAAGGTAGGTAATTAACTGTAATTACATTTAATTATGTGTGTTCCTTCCTTCGTTATTATAGCTGTCAACTAGTGTTCAACCTACAATTGAAAAAAAAAATGTAAATTATGTTTAAATAGACCTGATAATGACTACCCCTTAATAAAATAGAGAAGTTGAATGGCAATCAGTTTGATTACACATTTAATTTATCACTTATTATTTGTTAGAAATCTTTTACTTTATTTCTCTTTTGTTTATATAGATAAATTATATTTGTGTTGTTATAAATCAAAAGTAGTATCTTACCTATAAATAGCTTGTCTTTACTGAGTGCTTTTTTCATTTCTTTTTCTGTCCTGAAGCCAACATAACAGAATCCTGCAAGTTTTTTCCCTTTTGCCAGTGGTAGCCTGATTGAGTAAGGTACAAGCGGCCGGAAAAACTCTTTAATGTCTTTCTTCTTGCACTTGAAAGGTAGTCCAGTAATCTGTTTAAAAAGGTAAACGAAAACTTTAGCAATAAATATTTTTAACTTCTTTTTAATATTTTGATGATTTAAATATAATATTCGGATTTATGGTCAACTTAAGGTCCGGCCTGAACCCACTTTGTCGGCAAATGATATGTTCTAGGAAACAATGCTCTGTTCATTCTTCTAAACCAAATATTAGTCCCGATATGTCAAGTTTAGCAACTTAACCACTAAAATGATGATTCCTTAGTCTGATTACAGTTTAGAGCTCACTTATGATCCCAGTTATAGTGCCTGTTTTCTGTTAGCTGAGATCATGTTTAAATAAAATCAGAATTGTTATTAAGGTAGAAATAAGTATTGAATGCAGGCTGCACAGGACCGGGATAGTTGGCGCCGTTGGGGGAGCCTATGCTCAGCAGTGGGCGATAGTGGGCTGATTGATTGAAGTATTGAAGTACTCACATAAAAACTATATACATGGTCTCAAGTAGAAAAAAAATAATATATTTCTGGCTGTTTTATTAATAAACATTTAAAACTTACTTTTACATGAAATAGAGGTCTATTTCTGATCTTTTTCACTTTCTCTTCTACTTTTTCTTCCTCAATATTTGCTTCCTGTTTTGCACCACCAACTTTTTTCATTAGTAATTTCATGTACTGAAAGGCATAGTTGAAAGGTAAATTTAGCATTTAAATTTTTATATTGTTATATGGATGCAGTCAGGTGATATTTTGGGGACTGGGATTCTAATTCCAAGCAATGATGCCACATACCATCAGTTTGCTTGTGGTCATAGCCATTAACTGTTAGAATGCCCAATGACTTGGTAAAGGTGGCAGGTCAGACACATATTAACTGCTAGGAATTGGACTGCATGAAAATCATTCAGCAGTGGATATTTTTAAGCTGTAATGATACTTATTTACCATGAAAACTGTAAAATTTGTATCGAGACTATAGTATTATCTCATAAATACGAAATTAATGAAATATGATTGATTGAGAAAGGTTTAAAAACTGATTCATTTGAACTTACCTCCAAGTCACTGATTTGTTTGTTTGCAACTTTGTCTTCAATGTTTGGCATTGCAACCTCTTCTTTTCGCAGTATCCTGTATTGCAGTGTCAGATGTGTTAGGTTTCTCTTCTTCGACACCACTGTCATCATCACTGTTGGCTGCTTTCTCAAATGCCTCTTTAATCCAAGCTGTTTTTCATTTATGTGAGCTTCAATGAACTCCGAAAACAGTGGATCATCTTTATGCTGAAAATACATACAGTAAAATATAAATACACTGTATCCTATTCTTTCATTTACTTTAATATCTTTACCAAGATTTTGACTTCCTGGTATTTGAGTTACCCATATTATGACTTTCTTTAGGGAATTGAAATCCCTTAATTGGGATCTACATGGAACATTTTTCCTTTTATTTTTATACTTTATAGTTTTATAATTACAAGGTAAATTCCTTTTTAAATTTTGGATTTTTTTACTTACGGTGAATATATACCCAGGGCAGAAAAGTGAAACTGATCTAAAGGGACACTACATACCTTTTTAAGTAGCTCCTTAATTTTGTTTTTATTCTTTTCAACTCTTTTCTTTTCCTTTTTTTCTGATTTAGCTTCTGTTTCATCTTTGTGTATTTTCTTGTATGCTGTACTATCGGGGGCATATTTACTCCAAGCTCGAGGCTTCTTTTCATCGCCTAAATTAGCACACACTTGTACTTCTATTTTCATTGACCGAATGCAAGTACCATCAAAATATTCCTTAGCAGCTTGGGCTTGTTCTTCTGTTCTATATCCAACAAATCCGAAATTTCTAAACCTCCCATCTTTGTATACTTTAGTTGGACATCTGTTACCTCACCTTTTTCGTTAAAAATTTCTTTTATACTGTCTACAGTCACCTGGAAGTTGATATGTGAGTTATCATTAAATTATATTTATTCAAAGTCAAAGAGTAACTTTACTTCTTGAAAATATTATACCTTGTTGGGTAAGTTTTTAATAATAAGTCGGGACATTATTTATAATATCATAAGTATTTACGCAGTGAAACTGGAAATTAGTGGAAATTGAGAAAGAAAGTTTAATGAAGTGCGTTCATTTTATTGACAACACGTGTAGATGACACATGTCAATTTGACAGTTCGATTTTTATTCATAACGGAACTGTTTAATGGCTAGGGCCTAAGCGATTCAAGTAATCTGTTAAGTATTTTCCTTTCATCTTGATCGCCGGCCTATAACTCAGCGTTCCGACGCATGAGTATGAGGTAACTTGCTTAATTTTGCGATATTGAATAGGCCTTTTATTCAAGCATGTCTATTACTTTACTTGCACTTATATTCATTCATTATTAATTTCTTTACTAATCAAACAAAAAAATACTAATGGTACGGCATTATAGTTTATGACCTTAGCCTGTTCCAAATGGAATGAATATAAAAACGTATTTGCTTGACACTTCACATTTGACAGCCGTCATTATCAGCTGATTTAACTTGTATTTTAATTGAACTGTTTGTTTTGTTATTTTAATTACAACAATTTAATTGTATTCTATCAAATTTACTACTTCAACAGATATATATTTAGAAATGTCGACTGCTATGACTTTTGGTCAGAAACAATTTATTCCTACACCACCGGATAAGGGAAGTTTCCCCTTGGACCACGAAGGATTGTGCAAAAAGACTATGTCTAAATACATGAAGTGCTTACTCAACAACAACAGCAACAATTCCCTTTGTCGAGATGAAGCGAAAGAGTACTTGGCATGTAGAATGGAACATAACTTAATGGCTAAGGAAGATTGGTCAAAATTAGGCTTCCAGGAAAATAATAGTCAAATGGAAGAAAAGAATTGATAAGATTTAATTTGTATACCTAGGTTAGTGTATTGTTTTTATTTAAATAATATCTTTTTTATCAAAATAACTACAGTTGTTTTTTTATTGAATTTCACACATAAGTCAAACCTAGAAACTTAGAATGTCTGAAAATATGGTATTCATAATATATTCGTCTTGTAAATGGTTGCTAGTGAGGGCTGGATGAGAAAAGCTATCTGATACCACCACTATTAGGAATCAGGTAAAACTGTACTATATGGGCAGTGCATATTTGGGATTTTTGAGAAGGGGGGGGAAGGAGGGTGGGAGAGGGAAAAAAAAACCTTAACCTACTGAGCATGTACTCTATGTATTATATTGTTTTCTTTACCTTGGCGGGGGACTGCGCCCCTCGAGCCCCCCTTTCGGGGGGCTGCGCCCCCACCGTCCCCTTGCTTTGTGTCGTGGCAAGATGGCTGTAACGGTGTGCGTATCCTAGAGTGATATGAGTGGTACCAATGTTTTACGCTCAATTTACTATATATGTGCGCCAAATATTATATATGTGCATCCAGCCGTTTTGGAAAAAATCGAAAAAAACAGTTCCTGCTAGGGTAACGTTTTTCTAGCAGGAAAATTTTTAACAAATCATCGGAGAGAAAATATAATTAGTCCGTTAGAAAGCTTGTGTTTGTGCATGAATGTGCGCCAAAAATTATATATGTTCATGTTGTTCAGGTTTTTGAAATATTCAACTTTTTAATCTTCCTGCTAGGGTAACGTTTCACAAAATCGCATATCTCGAAAACGATTGCATGTGCGTTTATGAAAAAAATTGCATAAATGCTCATACATGTGCCAATATGTGCCGGAATTTTGAACAAGAAAAAAACTTAGATTTTAAGTTATAGCGATTTTTTAAGAAATTAGAAAAAAAAATGTAGCCTCTTTATAAAAAGACCGATAAGCTCATAAAAAATGCATTTGATCCGTCTTGAGACGCAGATTATGTGCAGCAAGTTTCAATAGTGCACATTCATTAGTTGTTGAGTAATATGAGAAAAACTAAACAAAAAACCTATCATGAGTTTGACGTTCACATACAAGAAACTGGTTCAATCTAAGATGAGCGAGTGTAAACCATGATTATGTGCATATTGTCAACTAATATTGTGAAAATTTTCAGCTTAAAATGTTCCGTATTTAAAAAGATATAAACAAAAATCAAATAAAATAAAATACGGTCGATTATCCGACCAAATTGGAATGACTACTAAAAAGCGACGGTTCGATATGTATCGATGGCCTTCGGTAATGAACGCTTAATACCTCTGTAGCCGTCGTACAGTCGCGTTAGAAAGTTTTTTGGTAAATTTGGGTTCATGCAAATATTACTATTGTAACTTATGTTTAAATTTCGTACAAAATTAACTTTTTAATATAATTATTTTGAATAGCCTTTTAAAAAGAAAATTAATATGTTATAACTATTAAATCTTACAGAAATTATTTAGGTTTGTGGAGACCCAGTGAAGTAAAAAAATAACTAAAATCACATTATTTTTAATTAAAACCAATTTATAGAAACAAAAAGTAACATTAAATATACTCGTAATATTGAAATGCATGCATGTTATTTCTTATAATAACCTTTGGATGTGAGAATTAAAATATTTATATATTTATTTTATTTAATTAAGGCACTGAATCACATATAATATACCTACCTAAAAATTACACAGAAATAGTTTCAAATATACTTTGGTATTATCAAATCAGTATTACCTAAAATCACATTTTCCAGTCAATGAGCATAGTAATCACAATAAAGCACAGAGTAATTTAGTCATTTATAAAATAATATTTGTCTCAGGAATAATTTGCAATTTCTTATTTCATTATGCGATCTGCAGAGTGTGATGTGATGACTGTTATGCACGTCACATAGACTAGCTCGCTATTGCACTGTCCGGCATATCGCACAGTGTTGCCAACTTAGCTACTTTATAGAACCTACTTTTTATTGACAACAAACTACTTCCTTGCCTCAGTTAATTGACGTGGGTCTCTCTTCAACCTATTGCAGTCCACTGCTGGACATAGGTCTCTGACCTCTACACAAATTTCTTACAAAACTTACACGATTGATATGATTAATATTTTTTTACTCTGCCAAATAGTATTTTTTTATAAAACAAATACAACCGACCGTGTTGTTCCCAATTAAAACTGTATGAACATAACTTTATAATTTTCAGAAGCCAACACGTGCAATTGTAGTAAAAAGCCCTTTGCATTATTCAAGATGGAGTACTGTTTACATATCTGTCTCCCTCTAATTAATACCTCAGTTACCTGTCCTTTTTGCTACAAGCAATACGTATTATGTCATAGCTGGTGCGCGCGGCCAGAGTTAATACATAGTCCATTGATGGTTACTTTTACTTTAACATGGTGTCACGCTTATCTTCAAATTATTATAGAGTTTTATTGTGTGATGGTGATCAATAATACCTCAACTCTACAAAAAAGAATGAAGTGAAGTACTAAAATAATTGTGCAAGTCGTGTGGAGTTTATGTGAGAAGAAAAAAACGAACACAACTAAGCATAATAACTTTAAAGCACATTCTCACACTAAAATTTCGTTTTTTATATTGTTTTTCAATACATTCTTTATTATTTCCATTTGTACTACCCAATGCATTTTTATGAAATTTATAAAAATATGGAAATATTGTTTTCTAAAATTAATAAGTATCACTTTTTTATTTTACTGTACTTAGGCACAAGACGTGTCAATAGGTTGATGTGTAAATTTAAAAGGCTATCGATACATATTGAACCGTCGCTCTTTAGTAGTCATTCCAATGTGATCGGATAATCGATGGTATTTTATTATATTTGTTTTTTTTTATATCTTTTTAAATACGGAACATTTTAAGCTGAAAATTTTCACAATTTTAGTTGACAATATGCACATAATCATGGTTTACACTCGCTCATCTTAGATTGAACCAGTTTCTTGTATGTGAACGTCAAACTCATGATAGGTTTTTTGTTTAGTTTTTCTCATATTACTCAACAACTAATGAATGTGCACTATTGAAACTTACTGCACATAATCTGCGTCTGCGTTTTTTATGAGCTTATCGGTCTTTTTATAAAGAGGCTACATTTTTTTCTAATTTCTTAAAAAATCGCTATAACTTAAAATCTAAGTTTTTTTTCTTGTTCAAAATTCCGGCACATGTATGAGCTATTTATGCAATTTTTTTCATAAACGCAATAGTTTTCGAGATATGCGATTTTGTAAAACGTTACCCTAGCAAGAAGATTAAAAGGTTGAATATTTCAAAAACCTGAAGGCGCACATATATAATTTTTGGCGCACATTCATGCACAAACACAAGCTTTCTAACGGACTCATTATATTTTCTCTCCGATGTTTTGTTAAAAATTTTCCTGCTAGAAAAACGTTACCCTAGCGGGAACTGTTTTTTTCGATTTATTCCAAAACGGCTGGATGCACATATATAATATTTGGCGCACATATATAGTAAATTGAGCACAAAACTTTGGTACCACTCATATCACTCTAGGACATACTTTCCTGCTAGGGTAACACACACGGCTGTAACGTGCGTTTCGTTACTCAATGTGCAAAACATTTTGATTATAATTTATATCAAAATATAATATGATAACCTTGAAATAAATACAAAATATTTGTAAACCATTAAAATCATAGTAATTTTATGCAGTTTAAAACATTACAAGTGAAATGCAACGCAGAATAGTGCCATGACAGACCCAATTGCTAGACCCAAAAAAAACCTATAATTTTTTGATTTTTAATCATTAATATCTCAAAAACTAAAAATCCTTCCTTAAAATTTTACACAATTATACCTTATAGTGAGGTCCTTCAACCATAAGAATTTCAGCGCCCAACTCTGCGGCCCACATAGTACAGTTTAGCAAGGAATCATAAAATATATATATATATATATATATATATATATATATATATATATATTATTAATTATGTTAGTAAAACTGGATATCTCCAAAATGGGTTACAGAGAAGGATGCAAAGCATACAGAGGCCAACCTAGGGTTAATATTAGCATCAATTCGAGTCAGTAGGCTTCTATTTTCCAGGCTGAAGTATATGCCATCATAGAATGAACTGGCATCATAGCTAATCCACTGGAAAACTGCGTTAGCCAAAAGATAACAATATGTTCTGATAGTCAAACAGCTCTAAAAGCTCCATCATTATAAAATTAAAGTAGGTAAAAGACTGTGTGAGACAAACTAAATGACCTGGGAGAAGAAAATAGGATAACACTTAAATGGGTACCAGGTCATTCTGACATGATTGAACTTGCAAAGGCTGGGGCCAATACCAGCCAAGGGATGGTTGAATCTGTCTGTGACATACTCAAAAGCCTAAGGAAAAATGTATTAGAAACAGGAACTCTTTGAGGACTCTGCTGGCACTGACTGGATACTGCAAGCCGAAAAGTCATCTCCACAATAGAGGCTAAGTAACTCGGACAGTGCCCATTGCACAAGACAACTGATGTCAGGGTGTGTTTTTTGAATAGACTTTGCTGTCCTCTACAAAAATCTTTTATCTACATACCTAATGTTTAAGTGACTACTGTGACATATCATAGCGATCGGATGATTTTACATTGCCTAAAATTAAGGATATGTTTTTGTACCTTTTTACATAACAAGAAGAAGAGAAAATTTGGCTTTGGTATTCTATTGTTTTTCAATATATTGATATTTAAAAAATAAAAAGTTAAAGCTATATTTCTTAGGATATTAATATATTGTATATTTTATAAAATGTGGATAATTTTTATAGGGAAGTAGGCGTTTTATAAAAATAATGAAAACAATTTAAATATAAAAAAGAATTTTATTTTTCATTTAAACATAATATAACGTCTTATTTCAATTGTTTATTTCAAACTACAAAAATTTATTGAGTAATTACTTTAGAAAATTACAAGATTTTGTTTTATTTTTTATTGCCAGTGGTATATGGCATTTTTATAAAAGTAAATATCACAGTTATTATTAAATTATTTGTGACCAAAGAATTGTAAAAAGCTAGGTAATGTCATCTAACTTATTCTAATGAGCGACTTGAGAGGTATATGACAAATGTGACAAGTCATCTCGTATTAATTTAATAAAGTTAGTAATAGGTATTTATGTTATTAACTGTAATATAAAGTTTTAATATATGCGTGGATAGTAATGCGAATTGCACATGTTTAAGTTGATCAAGTATTCCATCCCAATAATTTACATACAGTAGATACAAAAGATAAATATTGCATTGCCATTATTCCTTAAAGATACTTTGACACACAATATTAACATACAAAAATACGCAAAGACAATTTATTCTGTACAATGACTAACTATCATAAGCACCATATTCATTCTACTATATATTATCCAATTTATTCCATCCAAACATTCTCTGGCAGTGCAAAAATAATAACTTTTGTTAAGTCGGTTGTTAATAAATATTTTAAGGCAATTATTTTCAATAAATACATAAAATCTCAGAAACTCTTAATTTGATATAGTTAAGTATAAGTTCATACTACATAATTACCTATGTTTATTTCCTTTTACAAAACCAAGAATGAATATACACCTATGCCATATATATTTTATTTACTTTGCTTACACCTTAAATACTATTTTCATCATCTACATTAATAATAAAAATATATTTTACAGATTATAAAAAATGTGTACCTCTTTTAACCAGCATAAGAGATAAAATTACAACTTATTATTACTTATGTATTAAGAATAAGGTAAGTAAAACATATAGTCATATATGTAGTGGTTTACTTAAATATTTTTAAACCTAAGATTATTATCTAGTTTTGGGTGTCGTGACTCCATTTTCTATTGGTGCATCGTCTTGAATAATGATAAAAAATTATGAAGATGATGAGAGTAGGTTTTTCGAAATTATGGCCCACTTTAAGGAGTAATATTAAACCAATTGAAATAAAGTTACATGCATATTGTGCAGTTGAGTCACACGTGGACATTAAAGTCTATTTATTTTGATGTATTTTTTGTTTTTGGCTATTGTCGCCTGTTGGCCATTCATTTTTTAGTTATTTAGGGGCTATTAACTTTATGATGATAATACATGGTTTACTTCATTGAAATGGGTTCATAATGTAAGCAATAGCATTAGTCGGTGACTTCACTTTGTCGCTAGTCATTCTCTTGCAGTAAGTGATATTTGTTTTGATTTAATTGCAACTTGTCTCCAATAAAATATTTCAGATAGCGCTTGTGCGCTACTGCCATTGTTTTCTCTCCCTTGTTATTATCAAGGAAATGAGTTCAATATCACACCAAAAGGCAAACCAATAAGTCGCTATTGTATTGAAATATTACAAAAATATAGTCTGTTTACCTATAAGATAGTAGTGCCTAGAACCTGTTTAAAATAATTTCAGATTAAAATCTATAAAAACTGGATATATCTGCCATTTATATACAATATTTATTTTTATAAACTGACATCAAGAGACAATACAAACTGTACAGAAGCTAATCGGATGGTGTTATATACCTTACATGACATAAACAAACCGAGCACTCGATCATATTGAGATCAAAATGTACATACAATTTAAAAGTAACATCGAATCATTACTTAATTTTATACTAAATATGTTTACATACTTTTACACTAATTGTCTATATGTAGGCATTCGATTAATACTAAAACAGGCAGTGCATATTTTGCGCAAAATTATTTACTAAGCCTAAAATAACATCAGACGCGTTCCGATATGTAACGGTTGATTTTGATGGTATTATGCATACATCTATAATAATAGTTACCTATAAATATAGTAAGACATTGTGGCGCCGATAGAATATAAATGACTTAAGCAGCCATGTTGATGGGGATGTTAAAGTCCGCAGCCTTTATCTTTCGGTCCAAGACAACCACTTCAAAATCTTGGTACAACTGCAAAGAAGCTGGTGAGATGCCGCCAGTGTTCAATGACCAGTGTGACATTTCAGTGGTGTTTCTTCAATCGTAGAAGATAATTATGTTACAGTTATAAGAAGTACGTACAGGTTGTACATCGACATATCAGCTAGGCTGGTATGATGAAGCTATTGTTGGTTAACTCTAGAATAGGTTGTTGAGTGGAGTTGAAATGTCGGTATAAAAGGGAAATAAAAGTGTCGGGAATAGGAGGGTCAGGATGACTGCGCGGTATAAAGAAACGGTTATGAGAAATATAGCTTGTATGTAGTCAGTAAGAGTAGGAGGATTGTTGGTAGTATGGGTAGTGTTGTGGGTGGTGGCGGGGCGGAGCTGGGCGATCGTAAAGTAGAGCCGGGCGCGGCGGGCGCGCGGAATGGCGCCCGTCGGCCGGCGCGCTCACTCGGACAACCCATCCACATGGTGGCTGACGGCAACTGTTTCTCGTGTTCCACTCGCATTTGCAGATCGTTGAACTTCCAGTAGCCCTTGCCCTTGAAGAAGTACGTCTTGCCTGTAAATAAAACAAAATATTTAGATAAACATGTAGTAAGTAGTGACTTCGCTAAGTTGAATTGGTTCAATAATAAATGTGAAATTTGTGAAACAACTTGTGAACAAGCCAAGCCATATTTACATATTTACTGCTCCCGGGCGAAACTCATAGGTATATTTTGTTGGTTTTATACTAAACTTAAGTCACATAGCAAATTTCTGCTTAGGTACTAGCACTCGAGAAGTAGCCAAACATTTTTATGAATATCAGTGTGTCAGAATAGGTGTATTTAAGATATCAATAAAACATAAGTATTACAGATAGCTATACGATTGATTACATTTTTAATAAGTCTATTAGTGACATCATATTCTATGAGAGTTACGAAACACTTCGAGAAAAGTTCCCTTGCACTTCTCTTCACTCGTCTTGGCCCCCAGATATCTTAGAGGCCTTGTTGTCAGTGTTCAGACTTTCAAAATAGTATATATGTAAGTATGTGTATCCGTTGTTTAGTTTCCATTATTATAGGGAAATGCTTAGTTATGCTTAGTTGGGGTTAGATGGCGTAAATATCAATGGATATTTATTAATTACATTTTAGTACTTACCATCTTTCCATTGCGAGACGCTATCAATGTTGTAGCCGACTCCTTTCCACATCGACATGTCTCGAGGGTAGTCCAGTTCCACTCTACCTTCATCCTCGTCAAATCTGGAAAATATTTTGTATCATCTTAATATATTTGACATCATTCCAAAATCTAAAGCTTAAGTTTCAAATGATCATAATTGTCATTATAAATTACATATTTAGTTAATGGCGTGCAGAAAGATTACGTCTTTTAAGAATAGTTATGAATGTTAAATATTATCTACTACTACTACTATACTACTAACACTGAAAAATCACTTTATGCGATTATTCCCAATTTGGTTACGTAATTGCAGGCGAATTCTTGGACTGTCTGAATAGAAAGGAGTTTCCGCATCCTAGTCCGTTAAGTCACAAGTCGCTGGTTTCGAAATGACAGTCGTTACAAGAAACCAAAAAAATCTCATACCAGAGTTGGTCGATTGTTTGTTAATATGACTAACTATTCGATAAGCAAAAGATATTAGGTAATTTAGTCATATAGTAGTTTATACTTACTTCCAATACATGGTGCCACTGTAGAAGTATGTCTTGTCATTATGACCCCACACCATGGCAGCGTCCAACTTCTGCAAACTTGCCGGTAGACCAAGGTGGGTCAATGGTTTCGGGTATCCAGGTACCAGGTATTGCGTGTCGAATAAGTACAGTTCCCTCCCTAAAAGGAATGTCGACATTAGTTTAGGCACTAACATTATTGGAATGACGTCAAGTAAAAAAGTTACGTTTATCATTAAATTATTTTAAAAATAACAAGTGAATACACTAAACGGAGACGTCATTACGTCCACTGCCGGAGTTAGTTTAATGACAATCACCGTAATTCACCGCACTGGTTTAGTAGAGTTGGGGAGATAAATCGTTCTGATGGATCGACAAAAGCTCAGCGATTTCCTTGAATTCTGTATTATAAAACATCTTCTGCGTTGTGCTTACCGATAAAGAAGGCTATCTTTTTATCCGGTCTTTCATAAACGGCGTCGACGTGTGTCAGGTTATGCGGAAGACCTGACCACATTCTTGTTATTTCAATTGGATACTGTGGATATCTGCCTTGAGCTCCTATCCTCCAGTGGTACTAAAAATTCATAAATATATTAATATAATAAATATTGGATGAGGTCAGAATCAATTTGATAGCAAACACTTACTCTGTTTTTGAAGATGAACAATTCACCCCGTATAAGGGCCACTGCATCATAACTGGTGTCACACGTGTTCGGTTTATCAGACGGTGGTGGCTTAGCAGTAGTTTTCTCAGGGTAATAAGGCTTCCTCGGCGTAACACGAGGTGGGTTGTTGGGCGAATTAGGTCTAGGATAACTGGGATATTCCTCTCGAACAGTCGGATATCGTGGACGGTATGTTATTGGATGCGTTGTTGTTTCAGGAGTAGGCCGCGGATAATGGTTATGATGGGTCCTTCTTGGATGATCTTCACTGCTGTTATGATGCCTGCGCTCTGGATAATAAGAGGGGTAATTTGGCCTTTCGGGGTAATTCGGTCTCTCCGGGTAACTAGGTCTTTCGGGGTAATTCGGTCTTTCCGGGTAACTGGGCCTTTCAGGGTAAGAAGGCTTCTCTGGGTAAGATGGTCTTTCATGTTTTGGTCTTTCGGGGTAAGTAGGCCGCTCCGGGTAGTTCGGTCTTTCTGGGTAGTAAGCGGGATATTTGGCAGGATTCCAGGGATGTGGCGTGTAGTCTGGTCTGTGTGGTGGATTGTGTTTGTGACGTGGGTATACATAAGGCCGTTTGGTGGTGGTCGTAGTAGTCGTCGTGCTCGTGGTGGTTGGGGGTGTTTCAGCTGGGCGATAGTGGGGGTATTTTTGCCCACGTCCGCTTTACTTTGGGTCCTGAAATAGATGTTTATTATCATAAGTAACTTACAAATTAAGTCTAATATTTAAAAAGCTTATAGTGAGGGGTTCCTTACCATACATCTGCTGGATACCGTGTCGGTCGTCCTCGGGAAGAACGAAGTTGGGTTGAATGCCTTGGTACCAGGGGAACATAAGCGCCCCCTTCACAGAACTGTGGCTAAGTCCTAACGAGTGCCCGAACTCGTGAGCGGCTACGGCGAACAAAGAAGTACCTGTAATAATAAGAATGAAGTTCAAGTAAGAAAGAAAGAAAGAAAGAAAGAAAGAAAAAAAATCTTTATTCAAATAAATCTGTTACAGATACTTTTGAATCGTCAATTGTTATTATTATGATATTTTTTGTGACTCTACCACCGGTTCGGAATAAGTAGGATCTTCGAGAAGAGCCGGCAAGAAACTCGAGTTACTCTTTTAATCTTTTTATATCAGTGGTTACAGTTTTGTCATTTACCTACACATACATTTACAGTAATTTATTACAAAGATTTTGTAACTGGAACACTAAGTGCAAGACCACACATCTTTATCCGATAAATATTCTTCTATTGTATAGTAACCTTTTTTCATGATTGGTTTTTTTAATCTTTAATTTAAACTGGTGAAAAGGCAATTCGGCAAGATTTTGTGGTATTTTATTAAAGAATGTTATGCCTCTTCCAACAAATGATTTTCCTACTTTACTTAGTCTAAGATTTGGGACAGCAAGTTTGTTTTTGTTCCTAGTATTAAAGTTATGTACGTCACAATTTTTTTCAAACAAATGAAGATTTTTGTGGACATAAACTAGATTATGGTAAATGTATTGAGACGCTACTGTTAAAATATCGATTTTTTTAAATACTTCCCGAAGTGAATCACGTAAGTGGATTATACAGGAAGTTTTATTTCATATTTATAGGGATGAACGGTGTGGGTTGTCCAACATTTTTGTCTGGATTTTCTCGATTGTCTGGTAGATATGATGTTGATTATAGAAATACATCTTGCATGTAAGGTGAATTGAACGGGACGTTTAACTGATGTAAAGTGGTATTTACACATGCAGATTCAGTGTTAAAGAAACCAGTAAATTGTATTAGTTTTTCATTAAATTCGCGCCAGTTATTAAACTTGATAGTGTTTTCTTTCAGATATACAGAAGTGAAAAAAAACGTATTTCACAACACGATATCTATCACTTTGATAGATTTACCGTGTAATTAAGTTTTAATTGAAAACTTCGAAATAAGGACGTCCTACTACGAGATATTTCTTCCTGTAATTTTATGTGAATCATTTTAATTGCTGCATTTGCTGTTTAAAACTCGACAAATTACCCAAGCAGTGCTATTTAGCACAGACACACACGCCTATCCCTAGGTAGGTAGATCTTATATTTTCATACGTGTCGTTTGGGTCAAATAAAGGTAGATATTTACACATGGCTTTCAAAACACAATTCGAAGCGGTATTGTAAGCGTGCGTGTAAATTATCACGTATGCAGCAGAGGGCGTTGTAATCGCTAGCGAGCGCGGGAGCTGCGGTTGCGTCCACACTGTAGGGCAGTTTCCAACTTAGTGTTTCCCCAAATTTGGGAAAAATGGGGGAAGTGGGGATTATTTTAGGGGCGCTCTATTGTGAATCTAAACGAATAAATTATGTCTTATGTATGTTCCTTTGATTAGCCGATTCAATCGATTTGGCGACGATATTGTAGTCGTGGCAGAATCGTTATAAGATCTCAGCACAATGCTCGATGTCCTCAATCACTAAAAAACTAAAATAATACGAAAATAATGACAAAGAGCCATGTAGCATCCACCTCTATTTCAATCGGTGACTCGTTTCTAGAAGTTGCATCTACCTAGGACAAACGGTCGGGTCCGGTTAGAAGGCCAAACTTCGAGAAAGAGGCCATTCGACGAATCTAACGTGGCTGGGCAGCGTTCAGAAAGTTACAGAGTGTTAACCATTCAAAATACCTCAATGTGATACCTGTGATGACCTATGGTGCTGAGATGTGGTTTTTTACGTTAAGCCTCTTCAATAAGCTCAAGGTCATGCAACGAGCGACGGATAGGGATATGCTTGGGGTGAAATGGGTGAATGGGTAGAAATGAGGAGATCCGTAGAAGAACTAAGGTCACCGACATAATCACTCGCATTACAAAGCTGAAGTGGCAATGGGTAGGGCAAGTCCGAAGAAGCGATGACTGTTGGGACCGAATCTAGAATGGAGACCACGTATCGGTAAGTGCAGCGTAGGACGGCCGCTCACAAGATGGACAGATGACCTAAGGAAGGGTGCGGGTAGCCGCTGCATGCAGATACTCCAACCGGTGGAAGTGGATGTTATTGGGGGAGGCCTATGATCAGCAGTTGACATTATGTGGCTGATATGATGATGATGAATGTATTTTCAACTCAGCAGTGGACATCATGTGTCTGATATAATGATGAAGAATATATTTTCATGAATCATTTTTAGAAGTTTTTTTCGGTAATTGTGGCCATTTTAGAGAGTTTAACTGAAGTTTTAGGGGTAAAATATATATAGAGTATGTTACACTGTTATCGGGCGACCGGCAGCATTCGCACACAGAGCCATGTTTGCACTGCCAACGACTCTATACACGCTCCGTTCCGATTACAATTTGTGCTTGCGTATTCTACACGTATCTATTGGCACAAATGAAATTCCACTATGCACTGGTACGATGACAACGCCAATAGGATTATAATATAGATGCTATTTCGATTTTGCAAAAATAGATAAAACCAAAAACTAAATAATAATTTCTTTGTACCGGGTATTCTGTGAAACGGCTGGATCGATTTTGACAAAACATTTACCGGCAGATACGTTATGTATTAAGGAGAAACATATTAAGAAGAAACTTGGTGTACTTTTATTTTGCGGAGGAAGTCGCTGGCTAAGCTTTTCATTAATAAAATAGAAACAACAACCCCGGCTATAAATACGATCCAAGACCAGTACTCTGTGAATGACCTCTGTCGTAATTTTAACAAAGTGAGGCGTGTACTAAAACTACAGGGGTGAGTGTAGGCCTACCCTCCGCTGCCCGCGATTTGCATGTCAAAACATCGCTGACCGCGACATGCTCATTTCCGAACGCCACACCGCTGAACTTTTACACCGAAATTACATTTTCTATACGATTTTCAGGTAAAATGTGTTGTTAATGTTACTTTCGCGCCGCCAGTAACCTTTTATCTTCGACGCCGAAGGTTGATAAACCCTCGTTTGTACACTGTATTAGTGACGTTATTGTTTGTGGAAGTCTACGTGTTTTATGGAAAACTACATAATCGATTTACAAAAAATGTTTTTTTACTATAGACTACAAATTGAACGGAAAGTTGACCCATTGAGGTCCGTATTCTAGAACGAGACTGAAGCGTTGATCTTCACTTAAGAAGAGTGAAAAAGGGATAGCGTGCTAAACGATATATAGCTCATACCTTTCGAACTCAATTTAAGTAATTATCAACGTTGAGTCTCGTTCTAGAATACGGGCCTTAGCGTCTGTAATTCTAAGAAAGGTATAATACTGACAAAGACATTATAGTAACTGGCCGTAAGATATCGTAAAAGCCGTGATTAATGACACATCAGATTTGTCCAGGATGAAGAACTCTATATTTAGTATATTCACTCTAGAAGGGATCCACCTTAGGAGACCTATGTAAATTATAATTGGTGAAGAAATTATGTGTCCATACATTTATTCGTTCCTACTTTTCATACAATCCAAATTAAAAGTTACAGTTTTTTCGTATATTAAAAGTTTCTAAATACCTAATATATTCGTGTAACATTTCTATGAGGAAAAAATTACTTACAGATAAATTCATTAGAGAGTTTTAGGCTTCGGGGAATAGCTATAAGGTTCACATTGGTTAGTGACTCACAAACTATGGCACGATTTGGTGCGAGGTTATCAGCATGACGTCATTCGACATTAATTTTGCCTGTAAAATCCCGTGATCATATTACGACCGAGTCGTTAGTGTAACCATAAAGAAATTGCTTTATGTTTTTGGGTTTCACTACCTTAGTTGTATGCGTATAATATCTGGATAATATTCTTGCAAAAATATATAGGTATTATTAGGACTTATGATATAAATTGTTGTTAATCATAACAAAAGTTACAATGATTAAGTAAGTAAGTTTAATGACCACAATTCATTAGATTTCATTCTTTTAATGCTGTAACTAACCTGACTTTGCTATTGTACTTTGAATCATACACGACTTTATAAGCTAATATTAATTTCCAATTAAAAATAATTAACATTGTGACTGTTTTTCTAAACTGGAAATTACCTATATCCTCAAGGAATGGAAATGAGCGACAATTTAACCATTGACCGCTAATGACGATTCAAGGCGCCAGACACAATAGATTATCTGGATTCCTTTGCGTCAATAGGTTAAGGAAGGCAAAAGAATTCGATTGGTACCTGCTTCTTCGTCGTCTTTGGGCTGAAGCAACCATAGTTCGTCGTCATCGAAGTGAGCGTCGCCACCGTCCGGACCCAGGAAAGAACGCGTGCGCCAGGATAGTGCCGCGCCCGTCGAACGGATAGGCGTCGTCATGGTAGCCTCTGTTAGAGAGAGAATAATTTAATAAAATTTTCCAACTTTGAATTTTTTATTCGTTTTAATAAGTGTTATAATCTGCGTTATAGTAATTAACTGCAGTATCATAAATATTTATTCCGATTAGCTTACAGTCAAACTATAAAAAACATAAGATTGATTTATATATAAGATTATAACAGATAAAATAAATCATTTTCCTAGTAAACTACATTTATTCTTATTATTCTAAGCAATGCAGTAGTGTACCCAAAGTTTAAATATTATACAATTCATAACAATGCGTTTGATATACAATATGATATGAACGCGTGTCGACCCAACGTCCAATCTACAAAGATTAAAACATCCACATATGCCGAACAAAATACATTTACGTTTCCAAACTTATTTACCGCGATCATGCTTTTATATGTGATGAAACCAGTCGTACTAAAGTAATATATTCATTTCGCAACAAACAACAGTTGATGGAGTGGCCGGAGCCAGCAGAGCAATCAAACTTGCGTCCCCGGGTCTCCGGCTCGGCCACTACCCACCTAATCATTTTTCGCGCCGACAAAACAACGGAAGACCTCACCATGCATATTTCACGCAATATTAGCTGACCGCTGCGTTATTGAGTTTTCATGTGAAAGTTCCGCCATTAGCCGGGTGGCCCGCCCGGACTGGTGCAAACAACTACACTTCTGTCGATGCCATGTGTGGTGTATTTGTTCGTAGCTCGTATGCTACAATGATATTCGTAGCGTGCTATAAGTTTCGTAGCGCTGTTTGTTGCTTTTTTCTTTAAATAAACAACAGTCATCGTGACATTGTGTAAAATGTAGTATATTCTCATTCCTTTTATATAACAGGTATAGCGGTGAAACAGTATCTATTAAAAGATTTAAGTAATTCATTATACATACAGGGAATCTTGCTTAATGGGCCAGATTATTATATTTTCAAGTTGTATTACTGTACGTTTTGAGCCCTGAGTTTTATTTTGATATTGTATAAAATACTCAATTATAAAAAAACATGCAATCAGGGTTTTACTATCAATGTATAATGAAATTATCAAACTTTTCACACTTATAAAACACAGTCTATGTACATATGTATGTTTTTGTCTACAACTATATTGCTCGTGCCGTTATTGCTCTTAAAGTTCGTTATTGAAAATAGGGAGCTATATAGTTATATATACAGTACGAGTATATTATATATACAACTTATATAACGTCTCATATAAAAAGGTTCTAATAGTACGCACTATTAGAACCTTTTTATATGAGACGTTTTTATATGACCTATAAGATTCTAAAGCAAATAATTGCAGTTATACCATTCGAGAGTTGAAGGAAGCAGTTAAGTTGTACGTATCCTTTATTACTTGGGTTATATTACAGTTTATGAGTGTAATAAATCTCGCAGACGCATATAGTGGTTGTGTGCAATCATTCTGAGTCTTGCCGAATGAGCTGATGATGGTATAGCTGGGATTTGCCTACATACAATAGTTTACATTGTTTATTGGCATTGCAATGAAACTATGTAAAGCGAAATAAACTTTAAGAATGTACCCGATTTGTTGTATATCTGAGGGAATTAAGTGTCGTTTAATATTAACACTGACTGCTGTTAATTTAAATTGAACTTTGTCTCAATTATTTTTTTAATAACAGATTAAAAACCTTTTATAGTAGTGCATAGGTATTCAGTGCACATAAATCTAGGACGAGCTATGTACATGTTTGTTAGGAGATAGTGGAAACTTCAAGCTTTTATAGAGCACAACTTAATGGCAGATATAAAATCCAACACAGGTACCTTAGCATCACTGCAATGTCTCATTTTTGTACTGTATAGATGTCAATATAGATATGGATCCCACTGAACGCAATTTATGTATTGTCTAGTATAATATAGATTTGTGGTTTTACTCACGCAAAGTTAAACCATGTCTGTTCCTATCCTGTACCGTAACAAACTTTAGTTTTCTGGTTTGGTCTAATTTACGTAATTTGATGTATTACAAGTAGGTATGCTAAGATAACCAAAGCAAATGATTGATCACGTGTCAATATTAACTTATAAAAGTACTCAAAAAGCTGCCAACCTTTGCCAAGACTGGCCTCTAAATGTTTCCGTAGTTTGCTCAAAAAGAAAATGCCGACCGCCGTGAAGTTGGTTGCAAGTTGGGGGTTTGCATGGCGTTTGCAATATGTTCGCCGGTTTTTGTCACCGCTGGTTTCTCATATCGTCGGTCCACGGTTATCTAATAAGCAAAAGTTTGCCCTCCGCTCATTCGATATGCCGCTCCTGTCGGCGGCTTGCGTCATTTGTTACTTTATGGCGAAGTTGTAAGTGACTTTTATTATCGATTATTGTGTTTAAACCAGTGTAAACTAAACTTTTAGTAATTCAATTTCATAGATTGCATACTTCTAATTTATTGATTCACTTAATCAATTTTTGTAAACCAAACAATGTTGCTTTTTTAAAATTATATAAAAGCATGGACCTAGCATTATAGTCTGCGTAAAAAAAGGATAACCATTATTAGCGGACTTCTCGCATGCGTTAGTTTGAATTATGAAAAAGGAGCGTATTAATGGAATATATTTATGTGCTTAATGAATAATGCAAAAACTCTTTGTTAAACTAAATTGAATTAAAATAAAATTATTCCTGCGAGACATACGCTTTTAGTCTCGAGTACCTACCGCTGAAAAAATTAAGGTGACCGATGTATTTTTTTTGCTGTCACTGGTTATAATTTAATGTCTTCATTAGATAGAGACAACAAATTATAAAAACAAACTTATAAAATGTATTTAGTAATAGGTAGCTTGATTTACGTACACGTAAACCAAGTGACAAAATAACTGCTTCTGGTGACAACCAGGAGCAGTTATTTCAGCACGTTAGTTACAAGAATGATTAACAAGGTATGCATGTCACATTTTTCAAAATTGACATTTTAAACATGAGATTGTATAGAGGGTTTTCAAAACGAATGACTCCCACGCGCCTTGAATACGGAGCAGCCAGCCGCGCTGCAATACCGCCGAGTTAATTCCCCCCTAATTTGAATTTAGATCTTAACTTGTGCAAAGCAATTATTTAAAACTTATAAAGTATAATTTAAATAACTGAACTTAAGAAATTTAAGATGGATTTTCATCCAGTTCCCGTGCCATAGTAGAATCATTTTGGTATAGCTGTGTGCAAGGTTTTACATCTTGACGTCACAAGTTAGGAATTGCTCTGTGGTCGCTTTAACCGGGCTACAAGTGTATCAAAGGCCATCTGCTTGATTGCCCATTATTTGCTTGATTTCATCTTCTTCTAATGAAAAGATGTTATAAGAATACGTTTTCTGTATAATAATCATTTAGTTTTTTTCTTGCTTCCTTCAACCTATCGCGTCTTTCACAATTGAAATGGAAAACCCTTATTCAGTGTAGTTACAAACGTGTCACAAAATAATATTGAGTCATAGTATGCAGTTATATAACTGCCTGACAAACACCTAACATATTCTGTGTTCCGAACACAGCTTTAATGACGGTAAAACTATAATTATATTAGTTAGGTATATCAACTGCGTATATTGAAATGGAGATACAGCGTTAAACAATTCCTTTGTCGATTCCAGGTAACTTAAGCTCATAAAACGTGTTTCCTAGACAAAAGTAGTAGTTGTGTATGGTACCAGATAAATGGCAAAGTGGATTTGGGAGGGCACGTCCCCGGCGAGAGTGAGCGAGCGGCGACTCGTGCTGAATTTGAACCGCGTCGATACTGTTGTTCCAGGTTTAGATACAAATCACATTAGAGCCGTTAAAGGTTATAGTACCTGTTACAAAGAACTTGAAGTAACGTGGACAGTATCGAGAAATAAGTACCTTACACTGTATTGATCATCAGTGTAACTATGATTCTAGATTTATCTATTTTATTTGATAAATATAAATCATACAAGTAATAAATTTGCATTACATTTTTGATTCTGCCTTTATCTAAGTTAGTGGGAGGTTTAGGAATCGTTCTATAAGCTTAAATTTGTCACGCTTAAGAGATGTCGAAATTATGTTTGTATTGTATGTATTTATTGAACATAATGTTTATTTGTTTAATGGGTTTTTATTTATGATTCTTTTATTGTCTTTGAACAGTGCTAAAACAGATTTTTTAGGTTGGATTGTTGCTTAATAGGTAAAACTATGACTACTTCAATATACATAAAAAGCGGTTTTAATCAAGCATTCGTAAAATTAAACATATTATAAAAGAAAACTAAACACAGAAGTAAGACAGTTCAGTATATCTTGCTTTATAAACGAATTAGAAGTGTTGTCTGAATTTCAATGCGCATTTTTTAGAGATCGCCCTCCATCGGAGGAAGGCTGCTCAAGCTACCAAATCCCCTTAAAATGGATGCGACGTTTCGCGAAATCCTCACTTGATTATTATTTATTATCAACGCAATAAATCAAACGAACATGCGACTGCTTGGCCTGGCTAGGGCTACATTTACTTTTGCTATTTACGGAACTGACGGAATAAAAATAGAATTTTCCTTTCAAATCTACATGCATTAATGTTACACTCAAAATTTACAGTGTCATGTATGAGTAGCTTTATTTTAAAAAGAGGTGAAGCTGTCCAGTTTTAGGGAAAGCAATGATGTATTGAACATTTAGCAACAAAACAATATGTTAATGTTAACTAATGATTACCTATTGATTTTTATTACACGATTTCAAAAACGTAATTGAGCGACAATGGCGAAAAAATGCGAAAATATACCGTACCTATTATTATTACCTATTATTTACCTTTTACCTATTACTTGACGTATATTTAAGTATTATATGTTATTAACTCTTTACAGTTTATAAGTATTGTCTCTGACATTGCCTGTAGAATGAAATAATAAAATTTCACGATATCATAAAAGATCGACCACGTAAATAATTAAATTCTGAATCATTTATACGTCCACTGGTGTATATTAGGTTTGTTACTTAGGAGTTGTATGGAGTTATAGAATATCTATATTGGAACCAACGAAGTCAAATGTTCGTGGTCTATACCGCCGATTAGCAAATGTGGCGTTAGCAACACAGCAACATAGCATCGAGGGATGTAGATAGTATCGTTATGATAAAAAATTAAAGAAAGGGGAATCTTCCGGCCCCATTTCTCAAATCTGCAGCTGTAGGAGTGGATGTGTCTTCTAGTTGACTTAACACTTTGTGAAGTTATTGTAGTAATTGCCTTGTTCGGATTTCATTGTCTTTTCTAAATCGTTCAAGCACTCACTTGGCAAAGGAACCACGATGTCTGCCTCATCGGTTGATCTCGGTGAAGGTGAGCCGCGATGCCTGCTGCCAGACGTCGAGGGCGCGCGCCAGCACGCTGCGCGTCCCATGCAATTCTAGCTGGGACGGCACTCGAGTTGACGACATGCTGTGGAAGATACATAAATGACGTCACTAATACAGTAATATACATTAAACAGTTATAAACACTTGAACCCTTTTAACAATTGAATCTAGGAAAAATAGCAGACAATCAATGATTGATTGTAGAATTACTAAACCAGTAGGTACGTTTAGCCCGCTCTCCTCCCCTGGGTCATCCATCAATTAATAGGTCAGCTAGACTCCCAATCAAACTCTGATCACAGCCCTTGGAGTTCCAAGAGTGGATTTTCTAAAAAACAAATTTTAGCTTTCACTATACATGGTTTAAAATGAAAAAACGTAAAAGGTTGTAGGGACACTGATCGGCTAGTGTACTAGGGTTTAGCTTTGGGTAAATAAATGCAATTTATTTGGAACATCTTAATGCTTTTATTTGATGGTCAGTGGCAGTGCAACTCCCGGTTTGTGTCAGGACCCCACACGTAACACGGATAGTTAAATTTAAAGTCTCACCAACACGTAGAAAACACGCTGGTAGATACATGAACACAAACAGCAATGTTTTTACGTTTAAGTTATTATATAAGGTTTTTCGAATTAATCTGAGTAAGATTCAGTGATAAGGACGTCTAAGCACATGGTTGTAGAATAACAATAAATAAAAAAGCTTTGTACATTCCTTTATTGGGTCCTATTATATGTATACAGAACAGGGTGATAATATTGTCGACGTTTACATTTGCGGACCTATCATATACGTATCTTCAATTGAAGAAATCTGATTATAAATTGTGAAACGGTCCGACTCAGATGGAAAACAGCTCGTTTCGCAGCCCATTTGGGAGGTACGTTTACAAAAGTTTTGTCTAAATTACAAATTATCTGTTTTAGGTTTCGCTCGGAGCCGCATGTTGAAAGCAACGGGCAAGTCATTAAAAGCAAATGTTTATTGACAAAGTATCAGGTTACATAATTAAATCCCGCCAAAACATCAAGTGGTGAGTTTGTGATACAGATTAAACGGATTTGTTCGCTCCGTTGGCGAACTTGTAAAGTTATAATTGCTGTCCTTGCGCCTGTTTTGTTATTGATATTGTTGTTTTTATTTACTTTTTGCTCTAACTCAATAGTAGGAATAAATGAATTATGATGCTGTTTCGATTAATAATTACTTTTACGAATCAATCCAGATTGATAATGTAGACTTGTACAAGCAGGCTCCTATTCCAATTCACAACGTTGACGAGAAGTATGTCGTTAAAATATTTCACGTCAGTTTATTTGTTCAGTCAGCAGGACGTCTGCTCTTAGCGTCGTGAATAGTTAACAAGGTGAGTATTGTCCACATGTGGACACAGGTAGGGGGTAGGGAGGCGTTGCACGTGACTAAGCTCGTGTTACAGCGTTAGCGTCCTGCGGTCGGCGGCTTCCTAGTAATGGAATAATCGCATTGTGGACAATTTGAGTGACTCGGCCCTATTTAACGCTCGCTGCATTCATTACACTGGATTTATGCGTTGTCATGAACACAGAGCGACGTCATTAGCCCGCACGCAGTTTTAATTAGAGAACTAGTTGGAGCCGCGTACGCCGCTAAGCTAGATTACCGCAGGATAATAAAAATCAGCCCGAATTTATGGTGTAACCGCGCTACAATAGGTAAGTGTCATCGTGTAAGCCAGACTACCGGCATGCGGTTGTATTTTGTTCATAACGCGGCAATACATTATGCATTGTAAAATATCGCCATCCGCGGGTAATTAAAACTAACCAGAGTACAGAGTGATCACCGCCCCGATATTGTTAACGATTATTTTAATGTAATTATTAGGATCGGCGGGGGAAATATGAGCTGATAATGTTATACGTATTATAATTGGCTGCTTGCTAGTTAAGTGTAAACGCTAAAATTATATGGATGAAATAATGTATGGTATCTTTTTAATGGGTTTGGCCCCTGGACAGTCGCATGGTAACCGCTTGAAATTTATTATTGCCATATTAACATGGCCCGCCGTCCGCACGCACTACATCAGCCAACTAGTTAATTGCAAGCCTTGGATGAAATTCGCAACCGCATTTCAAAGTTAATGTTGTTACGTCAGCTCAAAATAATGAGTGCGCGGGAGCGGCATGGGAGTTGTATATGCGGTGGTATAATTTTTCTTTACTTGTTTTTCTCGCCACATTGCCAATAAACCAAGATAAGTTAACAATTATTCAACAAGTTGTACTTGTACCCAAATACTTTACATAATTGCTGTAAGTATTTTGAGTTCAAATGTCCTATATTACCTTATTAATAGCATTTTACGAGTTACGAGGTTTTCAATGGTGTGTATGTATATACTATATAATAAGCGTAAAGCAGTATGTGGGTAGTAAGCTGTAGAGTGATGTAGTGGGATTTTTGCCCAAGACTTATAATATACCTTGTTTTTCTAAACTAATTGTTTAACTAACCAATGGATTCATGTGTCTGAATAAATAAATATTATTATTAAACTACATGGATAAATTTTATAAAATACTTGTATTAGAAAAACATTTGAATATTTTTCGTTCTCTTTCAATATAGAAGGAGAGGCGCTGTTGTAATTATTTAAATATACGATACTTACAATCAGCTCGATAAATACTGAATGAATATGGACTTGCTTGAAATTATTTCCTTTGTTGCTGACGGTACACTAATGTGCACAGTATGCGTGTGTGTGTTCGATACAAACGTTACATGCCTCATTAATGTTAGTAGGTAGCCGGTGTGTGTGTAAGTGCGATACAGCGGCTGCCGACAGCGTCCATCAAGTGCAGACCGCACTTCCGCGCACTGAGCACAACTGTCCGGCGATCATCTCCACGATTGCGCTTAGACACATGCACATTGCTTGCATAACACGCATTCGTCGATGCTGATAGCCTTTATTACCGGTAATGGATTCAAACTAGTATTATCAACTCACTCAACGGGCCGAAACCACAGAAGCGCATTTTTGAAACTATACATTTTTATTTTATCCTTACTTAATTGATTGAAATGTTTTATATTATATCTTTTTAATGTGCTTTTTTTGTTTATAAGTGATTATTCTAAATTGAATAAATGTATTATGAGCATGATTTTGTCTTGTCTAAAGAAATTAATATGGAATAGCTTTAATAGTATCAAGACTTTAGAATTAATTGTGAGTGCGACAGAGATAAAGTAAAACATAGCTCGCCGGATGAGAAAGATGAAGTACCTAGCAGCAGGCGGATACGTTGAAACAGACTTGCTCTGGAGTAGAGTCTTAGTAAATGCGTTGCGTTGCGTTGGGAGACCTTTTATTGCCCGGTGAAGCTGTAAAGGCCATCTGCGGCCAACAGCAGTAGTCAGTTCAAGAAGAAAAAAAGGGGGACCCTTTGGCCCGATGGAAAGATGTTCGCTGGTTGGGTAGGACGAGGAAACCGAAAAACCACAGTTTTTTAAGAATTTCTATAAGTATAAGAGCATTTGTATGCATGAACATGTTTGTATTAGTCTGAGTATTTTCTATGTATAATATGTATGTATTTACAAAAAAAAAAGATGTTTATCCGTTGTTTAGTACCCATATTACAGGCTAAATGCTTAGTTTGGTACTAAATGGCACTGTAAATGTCAGTGAACATTTATTATTATTTATTTATATCTAAATAGATGCGCACGTAACATTTCTAAAGTATGTCAATCGTCTTTTAAGTTCATGAGCTGCTAAGTACCAAAACCATTTATCGTTGATATCATAAATGATCATTCTCACAATATATAGAAGTTCTGATCTAAGATCAGGTATTACTAAAGTATCTATACTCTACTATACTATAGGATATTTCGGTGAAAAAATTCGCCAAAAAATATTGCAATATTTATTACCCCCAGTCAAAGTCCATCAAATTAATAATTAAAATGCTTTCCCTGTTCCAATAGGGTCGATTTAAATTAAAAACTGTTTTTCCTTGAGTTTACAAAAAGCCAATTAATGTGGCCAAGTTCGGATTGAATACACCGGGTACTTTACAGTCTTCCCGTTGAAAAAGTTTCGTTAGCGAATCCTGAGAACGCCGGTGGTAAATATTTTTAACGAATTTGACATTAAAATTAGCGGTGTGTTTAAGTCTTAGTAAAGTGGTACCCGTGACTTGAAGTTTCCAGTGGCTTTGTGAGGTTTCGCGGCACGTTGCGTATTAAATGCGAATATATTGAGTTTGAAGGGGTTAGGTCAAACAGGGGCTGAAAGGGCCGTTGCTGGGCTATGGCCACGTGAGGCGGTCGGAGAGCCACGTGAGTACCGCCTTCGTTGTCAAAGCCCGGGTCACGCTTCTCGAACGACCGGCTGTCCTTCGTAACTTCAGCTGCTACCCGCCTTTACAATAAATACTCCTACTCGTGTACGCTTTTCACTAAAGTACTGTGTAATTTTAGGATTCGTTCAATAGACACCATTAAAAGGATATCTTTATGTTATGTTACATAGATTTTCCACGGCCCCGGTTAATGCGCGTATAATGTTATGATCGATGCGAATATCTGAGCCCATTAAAGCTTGTCTGTACAGCTGGGGCGCGGGTAAGGCGACTACGTTTATAGTGCTAAATAATAAAATGAAACATGCAATATTGTGACGACAAGCCGACGTCTTCACGAACGGACATAATCTTGTTACGATGTCGTAACAAACAGATTTGTAGCACGAACTTTATGGTCTGTGTCCAACGAGCACAAATTTAATTTTCTGAAATAATCTGTCAGCGAGCCATTAAAATTATTCATCCGTGCGGCGTCTATGGAACACTCGTTAACATTAAGTTGTATTTTACAGTATAATTATGTTTACACGATTTATTTCGTAAACTATTATTATTTATTATTGTACATTTAAATACAATTTTAATATAAAATATATTATTGTTATTGCAAAATTATTATCCTCACGTATTATTAATTCAATTGTTAGGTTCTCATTGGACTTTAAAGAGCTTGAATTGAATATACACTCATATCGTAAAGTGATACTAAGAAAACGTTTTCTCAAGAAACATTATGTAATCAATGATACAGGCTATATATAAAAATATCTTAGCCTTACTCATGGTAATTGCTTAAAAAAATATAATAATCTGCTTCACTGTTCGAATTTCGAATTAGCATAAAAATAATAAAACGTCAGAGAGCGCGTCTGTCGCACGGAGTGACAGCGTCCTGTCGCTCCGCCGGAGCCGCTGCCCGCGCGCCTGTCACACCGATTGTCACTCGTGTCTACACATGGGCCCCGAGCTTCAATTTCGACATTATAATTTAATAATGTCCCGATTTATGTACGATTTCTATCCATAGATTTATGTTTCGTGAATTACCTATATTCTTAAAAATAAGTTACACTTAAAATATTTGTAAGTGATATCTGTTTGAACAAGAAATGTATTTAATTTGAAGTGACAAATACTCTAAACAACAACGTGATTTCTATTTAACCGGTTTCGAATTTTCATAGTATAGAGATAGTATAAAAATATATTCAGTAATCAGTAATCATATCCTACATTTTTCAAGTAGTACTTTTCAAGCGTCTTTTTTTCTTTTCTTTTTGATCTGACTACTGCTGCTGGCCGCAAATGGCCTTTACAGATTCCCCGGGCCTCAGCCATCGTCAGTTATGTACTACGGTCTGCGAGCAACATTCAACTAAGCTTTAAAATTTTACAAAATCTGTATATACAAATATGAACAGTTCACTTAAGTGCGAGGTTTCAGCTATCGCGATAATTGTTCAGACCGCTGCAATAATGCACTCCTTTCTCCTTTGAAATACAACCCCCTCCGTCTCGCACCTCTCAGACTCACGCCGTACATTGCAGATAAGCGACGTGGCAATAGGCATTGATGCTCACTGGGGATTTCAATAGCAATCTATCTCCTCGATTCTTTGATCTATAAAAGGATTAAAGCGTCTTTTCTTCGCTGGGAAATTCCAATTCGAATGGGTGATGCGTCTTTATTTTGATGTTCCGATATTGCGGGTGACCCAATAAGCGTTGGGTTCTGCGGAGATCCAATAGTGTCGTGCGAGGAATTTATTGAGCAATCATTAGTGCAGTATAACGGACAGGCTTTACTGCGGGGCCGTATCCTAATTGACCTTTATCGGTGAGCTCCTTCAATAATAGCTCCTTTGAATGGCGACTGACGGTCGACGCTCACGTGCGCTATTGTGGTGCCAGAATTGATGCTCCTCGGGGATTTAAGAGGACTTCAAGACAACCGTTCAATAACTACAGAGCTATTACGTGTAGTAAGATGTTGACAAATTACTTAACGGCTATCACAGCAACACTATTACGAAATGGAACGTTATTGATGAGACGTTAATTGAATACGTTTTTTCAGTACTGTGTTTCCAACTTCAATGGAAACGGTCTTTAAAATACCGACTTTTAAGTATAACAGATTAAAAACATATAAAGATACACCCACGAAATATCATCGTGCTTCATTTTAGGATATCTACTTTAGAAGTTTTAGTTTTGTTGCTAAGGCAGAATTACATCAATGTCTAAATTACCTGACATATAATACGGAACATTCAATCGTTAAAAGAACATTTTCTCAAACAAAACATTAAATTACTGCACTGTAATTTAAGCTTCAAATTATTGAATAATTTATATACCTATGGTATAATTATAAATATTGTGTCATCTCACTACAGACCGCAATGAAGTATTATATCGAAAGTAACTCAATTAATTTCCAGCCCTAACTTCAACTCTGTGTAAGTTATCTTCAGGACTTCAGGAGTCTATCAGATGGCCCGGTTAGCTTGGGTTTTCATGCTTGCCGGTGCACATAAGAGAAATTAGCGAATCTGTCCGGTGGAGCGCCGGGGGCAGAATTAAGTCGAGAGTAACCTTGTTATGACGTTGATGGCGTATTAACGCTACGCGCGGGCATTTTCCGCGCGGGTGCTGCCGCTAAATTGAAATGATTTTTCAGTGATGCGATTGCATCGGTGATCAGCATATTTAGCATTCCTATTATTTGACCGGCTCTGTAGTAGCATTAGTATCAAGTGCATTTTTATGAAATAGATCAAGCTAGATATTAAGTACAGTATGGCAAGTATGAACGGTTAATGGTTACAATTATCCATTGAATTGAAGTCAAGAAAACAAAAGATTGAGCGTGGTGGCCCAATGGTGTGGACTGTTGCCTGCTGATCTGGAGGCACCGGTTCAAGTCCCACCCCATAATACCTAGGTCTTTTCGAATTTTCGAAAAAAAAATGTACGTTATCCAAATGTGTTACAGTGAAGGAAAACATCGTAAGGAATCTTGCGCACGTCTGCGAAAAGATTCAAAGGTTGTGCTTGAAGTCGGCTAATGTGCACTCGGCCGCTATAAAGCCTATACCCCTTTTATGGGTAGGCTCGTGTTCCTCGATGATGGCGTTTGATGAGGTGATGATACCCTACACCACAACAAAGCACTGCCTTAATTTGTAATCAGGCCCAGTAGTTTTGTAAGTATAACTTCATTAGTGTTGTATGCTCATACCAAAATGTGCAGCACGCTGTCATGGATAGAACACCTATGCAATCTGCTAACATGCACTCAACATGGAACAGCAGGCTGGATTTAGAGCAAAACAACTTTGGATTGAAGCTATTCTGGATTAAAAATGGATCTGGCCAACGATGGCCGATAAATCCAATAATATCACAAATTAAATATACCGCAGTTATATAAAGATAATAATAATCAAACAACCCATAACAGCTAGCGCTCTCATAATGGAAGCTGTACGTTTTATGAGAATTTTATATTTCGAACCGCACTTAAGTTATTTTACGGGCATGTGTGATTGCTTTAATAGGATTAACACTTAAGGGGAACACCAACTTAAACCTTGTTAGAGACACGGTAGTACAACTTTTATATGAGTTGTCTAACTGAAAGAGATATAATTGGAAACTCGAGATGGTGCAACGATAGGACTTGGCTATAATACCGTGCAGTTACGCCGTTAATTCCAGCTTTAAAAGTACAGTTTTTGCTCAGATAATCGGCTAATTAAAGTTGTATCTGAGAAGTGGCACTTAGCGAAAGATATTTAGAAAACTTAAGAAAATAGCTTGGGCTGTTAATTAAATTCACACTATATGTTATATTCTCAATCGAGAGATGATCATATTTTGCGTGCACACTTGCTATATGCACGTACTGCTTTATGCTTTGGAATAGGTATTTTAGTAATTTCAGCAGAATTATTTCTTTAGATATTACTTAGGGCGTTTTAACAATCGCTCAATTGATTGGATCGTATAAAATTTAGATTGAGTATTTCTATACTTATAGTACTTATAATATTTGCTAAATTATTAAAAAACTATAAAAAAAAGTAATTTTTTGGCAAAATATAAATGTGTTTATTAATTTGTAACCGCTTTAAGCCGTGTCATTCATATGTATTTAATTTTGTTTTCATACGTAGTTATAGTAATCTGATAATCACGCATTTTAAATATAATTCTTGATGTAGCCAATTTGTTTATAGAAAGCATTCATAGACGTATAATATTTTGAATTGAGTGACAATCCAACAAACTTGCTGCCGAGATACATAAATATTATATCTATATTCTATTCCATTTCTTGTTACTTCTCATAATTTTAGATTAAAAATTATGAGAAGTGCAAAGAGGATACAGGAATATTGAAGAGTTCTTCTCATTGACGATATGTGATTCGGCGATCTTTTCTTATAGCTTTTTCCACACGAGCTATGTTTTCCGGCACTTGAATTTTCGCAGGTCTGCCTGGTCGCGGGTCGTCATCTAGCTCAAAATCTCCACGCTTGAACTGTAAATACCATCGTTCCACGGTTCTTATAGATGGAGCTTCATGACCAAAAACAGAACACATCTCATCAAAACATTCTTGTTTAGTTAAACCGCGCTTGAAATTATAACAGATAATTACATTACACTGATAGTCTCGTCTACTCCACGACGTCATCACGACTTTTTTCGAAAATTCCTTTAACTAAAATAGAAACTTTAACAAGTTAAAACAAACGTTTTTACACTTGTTATTGACGACACTTACTGATGAACACAAAAAATTACGGCTTACGTATAGCGTTTGCAGACACGTCAAGACTTTTTGAACACCCTACGTAGTTTAGAATTTTACTTTGGCTAAGTTTACGTTTTGGTACTTCTTTCGAAATAGCCACATTGCAACTACAGCATGTTAACGCGCAAAATGTAAAATCCCTGAAGTGGGTACCCTTCAGTTTATCCATCCAATAACCCCATCGGCTGAGTCAACAGCCCCGTTTGATGTCTCAGCAGTGCTCGATGCACAAGAGCTCTAAGTGTCCCAAGTTATTTTTACCGCTCCCTTACCGTGGTGCGCTAAAAGCATTTGTCCTGAATTTTTAAAGTGCCAATTGAAGTTTCCGAGAGAAAGGATGTAAGTACGAGTTCTTAGTCTTAGTTGGTTGTTAAGGATTGACTCGCGGTAATTCAATTTAGGCCGCTCTGAATTTAGAACACTTTCGAGTTTGTAAACCGGGTCTTTTCTCGATGGCCCATTTCCAAGTTAATTATATGGAAATTATAAACAAAGAACAAATATCAAGTATTCAAAGTGTCGTGGCGGCGGTCTGTGTCGGAAATGACGCGCCGATTAGTCGCAGGTCCCGCGTCCTGGCCGGGACATATCCGGCGGAACCCGCTGGAATTGCTTCCCGCACGATGCATCGCAACAATATCCCACTGAAGTGCACAATTCGATTTATGAACGGGTGAAAAGTTAGTTCCCGCTCCATTGCCGAAGTTCCGAGTCGCCCGCTTCATTAGAATCGAAATTCCCACGGTTCATTAGGATTCCCCAGAATTCTCGGCGTTCATTAGAAATACTCGGGCGGCAGTGGACTTCGGCGTAAATAAGTGATTAACGCAGTTGGGATTGTTTTCAGACGCTGAGGCCGGTGCAGCGAGCGCGGCGCCGGCACAACTTGATACATTTGGAATGAGCTCCTCGCCCTCCGCACCCGATCCCGCTCTGCCCGCTAATCTTTTATGAGATTAACTAAAGCGCTCCTCCAAATTATCAGTTCCATAACTCTTATTAGACAGCGTGTCAAAATTCACGCAATCTAATTCGACGTTCTGAACGATCGTTGCCTCGTAAATTACAAGTACAAAGTCGGCCCCTCTTATAACGTTTTTTTCATTAATCTCACGAATATCGAATATTTATATAAAAGCTGCGACCCGCAGTCGCTAGTAGGTAATGGGTACTTTTAAGCTGAATTTTATTACTTCGCCGTGAAAGAAGGTAAACGTAATACAAGGTATTAATCTGCACCGGATCGTAGAGCGCACGCTTGGTGGCGGTGTGAGTAAATATCCTTCAGTACTTGTGGACAGTGGCGTGCACAGAGACTATGACTAGGGTACGCAAAATGAGTGACACTAATCGCAAAAACTATAAATAATTTACATTTATGTCAAATTGCGTGCTGTTGATGAGAGCAGAACCCCTGTGGTTTCAAATCTGTAGACGATTTAAGCGAATAAGTGGGAATAATTTAATGTGTTGGCGATTTTCCGGGTTGTCTAAGCGCAGAGGGCATGTACTGCTTATTTGCATATATGGAGTGCCCGCCACTGCTTGTGGACATGATATCGAGTCGACTAGTGGTAATTAGCCTGATACCAAAGCTTGTACAAAGACGCTTGAATTTGTACCACAATACGGCAGTTATGCTATTACATGTGACTAACATTGGATAAGCCAGGGAACCAAAGTTAAAAGTAAAAACCAAATTAGTTCTAGCTGACTTAATGAAAATAAAAAAGAATCGCCAATAGAATCAACGAGTGTAAATCAGGGGTCACGCACTTAGGGGCATAAACCCTCTATTCGAAAACGTTTTCCGGTAATAAGTTATAGCGGAAATAAGGTTTTATAACTCCGCCGGCAGAATCACGTACCATATTCAATTTTAAAATAGTAACTGGATGAAACGATGCAATTGAATGATGACGTGGTTTTTGTCTGTTTTATTAAAAAAGAATACTCTAAATCCCCAAGTGGTACTACTAAAAATGCAAATTGAAGCGCATGTAGTTCATCAAACTAATGCAACTCAACTTTATTATAGCAACGCAACTCGTGAACAAAATGTTTATTAAATTAATGAATACATAATGCTGTTCCAGTTTGTTTATGTAAATACACCTCTGTTTAGCTAAGCTTTTGAAACAAATATTTTACCATGATATTTTTGGCAAAACCATATATTTGTGCTTACTTCATGTATGTTATTTTTAAGGTAAATTTTATCCTTTATTAATTTGAAAATAAACATCATATCGTATAAACTTAATTGATTATATTAAGTTAAAGTCATTTTGTATCGACTTCAGAAAAGGAGGAGGGTACTCAATTCGACCTATGTGCTTGTTTTTTATGTTTGTTCGAAGATACTTCAGAGGTGGTCCCACGATAAGGAAGTCAGGGTCTAATGGTGGCAGACCAGAGAATCTGATGACAACTTTTTTATGTTCACGGATATCTTTGTTTTTAATGATTCTTTTTTATTGGAAAGAAGATATTTCGAAGGTCGTCCGGTGATAATCAAGTCAGGGCTTGAGGATGGCAGACCAGAGAAATCGAGACGAACTTTCAAAAATCGTAAGCTACTCAGAGCCAATTCATTAAAATAAATTATACTTCGTTATAGTATATTTATTACGATGATTATTGTTATACGAATCATTTGAAATCGTGAAATAAACATATTTTTACAAAAATACCTACTTAAACAATTAGCGACAAAGAAATAGTTCAATAATTATTTTATAATTTTGATGTCAGTACCAGGTGTGGTGCCAAACTTGCTTTTCAGCTTTATAATATAGGTAAGTAATAAAACCGTATAATTACGATTTCGTCAGTTGTTAGAAAGATAGGTAATATATACAAATAGTTCTTCTTTTACTTGGCACCGACTTCAAAATGATAAAATGATTATTTCCATTAAGCTTAAAATTTATATTTTACTTTTTAGTTTACTGTTTGAAGTTGGTAGATTTTGTTAAAAAATATTTTTGGGAGAGGCCTTAGTCGTAAATAAAAACACGGGATAATATGTATTAATAATTGAGACTAGTGACTCTATATTGATTTTAAAGTTAGTGTGGGATGGCTTGAGAACTGATAATTTTATCTCACAATCTTCGTTAGTTATTGCTGCTTGCTCAGAAGTTAGCGGCGGGTAAAGGGTCTAAATGGCCCCCACGTCCGGACAAACATCGCGGAAATTCCGAACTCAAACAAGTTTAAGCAAATTTATAACTTTCGGATTGGAGGCCGGCTGTTGCCCTGTTGTGCTACGAATTCTACACCTCATGCCGCCTTCAAATACTTATTCATTTCTTATGTTATATTCCAAACCGAAAGTTAAGGATTCCCCGATTTGCATAATCATTTTCAGAGTCCTCTATGCTACAGCAAACTGTTGTGTAAAATAAACAATACCTTTAAATTAGTACAGTTCAAAAGTAAAATTCCAAAATGGCAGTACTTTATAAAAGTTTTACGTCTTATGGTAAATATATAATACTGAAAAACAAGTGTGTAACAAGTATGGTTTGAATTTCGAACAAGCCATCGAATATTAAAATATTCTATATACGACTTTTTGAACGCGAAGAGCAATTTAAACAGCAGTACTGTAATTCAAGAGCGCGCGGGAAGTTCACTAATGATAAAGAGCGGAGGGGAAATGATATGAAAATAGTTTCCTTGTAACATTCGATGCGCGTATCTGGCGGAATAAAGAGATTGAGTGCTAGTCGGCAACGCCCGCCACTTCTCCGTGCGTTGCCCTGGCATCACCGATAAAATATTAAAAAATACATCTACCAACATTCAAGTACTGCATAATTAGCATCATAGATTTAAATCTCAACATAGAACCCACTCACAAGTGAACGAACTTTCGCACGATACATTAAACCATCGTTCATTCGAAATCGAATTCATTTTTCAAACAATAAACCGTTATTTTATAAATACAAATGGAATTGTCTGACTATCGCTATATCCGATAATCCTGTTTTATAATTTTCCAGACTGTTCTAAGCTCGGATGGCATGACGTAAAAGTGTATTATCTCAAATAGAACGCCAAGGAAGGGTGCAAGGCCCTGGAGGGCGGTGCTCTCCGGGTTCTTGCCCGCGCTAGCACTCTTTGTCCAACCAGTCGGGTTCTTGCACTGAATTATGTTAGTAAGGCAAATGGGGTGACGCATGTTGGCTTCCACTCGGCGCCCTATCACTTCCCGTTAGTTTTGAACCTTTACATTTTAGGTGGGCGCTCGCGGGTTGGCATTTTATTAAACTTTATCCTGCTTAGGAATTTGTTGAATGGAGTTTTGTGGTCAGTGAATTTGTATTGGAGCGTAAGTTTTATATTTAAGCTGAAATGTTAAGATTTTGGGTAGTTTATATATAATGTAACTTCTCTTAAAACAATTTTTAATTTTCCATAGATGGTAACAGTTGATATTGACTGTTAAGACTGTTTTTTAGCATGAACTAACACTTATTATAAAATAACTAAACATGAATTTGTGAAGTATCGTTTTGGTCCAGTTACATGTTTATACTAGTAGCATTGCATAATGCAATTTGACGAGACGTTGACCGCGAGGTGAGTGAACACGCGGGTTCAACAGCGGGTCGCGCAAGGTCGCACAATGCACTCCCGTTGCATAACAATCTATGCAACTTTCGGGATTGAGGTTGAATATATTGCGGTGGGTTATGGCCTTTACATTTGTTTGGGGTAAGTGCTATGAATTATTGGACGCTTTGATGTTTTTACGTCTGCAACCGACTCTATATTTTGATACATTTTTATTAATTTGACTTCGTGTTTGTTTTGATGAGATATTCGATATATACACTTGTTCAAATTGTTTAAAGATGTGCTTCCTTCTTAACATACAAACACTGTTTGTAATTACTGGGTATGAGAGACCTTACAACTGTTGTCTCCAGTGTCGAGCGCAGGGCAGCAGTGTTGGCAAAAAAATGTCAGTTAAGTACTGTTATTAATTTCCAATAACACTGAATTGGCGTATTACTTACCGAGTTGAGCATACTGACCGCCCTATTCACTTTATGAAATAAAAAAAAGAGTTTCCTTATTTTATATTAATTTTGGTATTCTTTGTGTTATTTTGTTTATACTGATTGAACGAGTAAGCGTGAAATATCCTTAGGCCTATGAACTGTATGAGCTTTCTATTCTTTCGATGTAAGAATAATTAAAACACATGGAAACAAGCGTGAACATAAATGTCTTTTATATATTTGGTGTGTATGTTATTGGCTGTCATAAAAGAAGCCTCCACTACCATTGATCGATATGATTTTCTTTTTTGACATGTCCATTGCTATATACTATATTATTCCCGCAAAATATTTGAGGTTATTTAAACCGTAACATACCACGTTTTACCATTGACATGTCGCCAGGGCCTCGTACTTTGTTCGGCAGGTATTTTTACACAGGTTACACAATATATATTATATAATAAATGCAGTTACCTATTAACTAGGTAGATGAAGTTCTGTAACCTATCACATCTTTCACAGTAAAGCAACGTTACAAATTTCAGCTACATAGAACGTATAAGTGTTACCCTTTTCTTTTACTATTAAATTGCTAAACTAGCCGCACAAATGCAAGTTCAATTTTTTGAATCGGTTTATATGAGGTGTTATCGATACACACGAAGTTTATATGATAGGCATTACTACACATGGTATGTGAGTATATGAATAGTCTCTAACTTCCTTTGGTTATGTAATATGCAGGAGCAGTTATAAGTTCGACACCTTCTCGTGCACTCAAACATTTATAGCTAAGACAAAGCCGCGATTAATTAATGCAATGTATCGTTCACATCTCCGTTTTGCAGGAAATTAAGCCAGAACACCCGCAGACGCAGTTTTGAATGTCACACAAAATTTGCAACTTGAAATGTACCATAGGTACTATTATTATAACCAGTACCAATATAAAACAGAAGGCTGTCAGAAGTTAACTATTCAATACAGGCTATTTGTTGGCTGTCAACTTTGCTATTAAATTTTCATCCTGCAGACCATTATTTATTTAACCGAGAGCTTTCGACCATAGTGTTTCGGTTTTCAGATGCCCAGAGTTATTTAAATTAAGTCCTACGTTTCAAAGCGAACCTCATTTGCGTTTACAAAAGTGCAGATCATATTTTTTCTTCTGTGTGTTCGAATTGAAAGCGGTGTAATTTTCTTTTTTGTCTCGGAGCGGGGCCGGGCGCGGGCGCCCGCGTGCCCGCACAAAGCCTCCGGTTTTGTATTCGCTTCCTCACTCACCTGAAAAGGAAAGAAAAGAAAATATTAATTAAGAGCCACTGAACGAAATAGATATCGTCGGAATGAAGCTTATTCCGTTATTGTAAACGGACGCTAACAGTTTATTGTACTCGTATAGCGGCGGAATATTGTCGAGATTTTGATAAAGAAAGTCAGATCCAGCTATAAATGCGGGGGAGGGAGTATTATGGAGCGATGTAATAGCTCGATATTTTAAGTAATGTGGCAGCGGGGTGACACCGGGCGCAGCGCACAATGCCAAACGAGCCCGAAGCGTACATCTCATTAACACGTAGCGGCGCGACATTTAGGGAGCGGCCGCGCGCGGTGAGCCGCGAACTAGCATTTGGCAGCGCACGCGCTCGTACACAGCCGCCTGTGTAAACTAAACAACTCGTAAAAGTGTAAAAGTCGTAACGATAGCGGCGCGGCTGAGAGAACCACCTAATATGAGCGGCGGCTGGAGCCGCGCCAGTCGTGCTCATTATCAGATGGGACGTTCCGGGCGCAACCCTTTCGTTTTACGATTGGCCTCTAATTACGGCGGCGCTCAAGGCAGCGCGCTTTTTTGGTTGATACGGGGGCGCGCACTGCCAAATGGACATATTTATCGCTAGTGAGCAAATCGTTTACGCCGTTAGACGGTAGTGCCGGTAGTGTTACGATCGGCCGCTTTGCGATATGAAAAAAGTCTCGGCGAATGTCGTGCAGTGCAATAACAGCGCGGGCTGGTTTACGAGAGGCGGCTGATAAAGGGCGCGCGGATCGCGGTGCGCGGCCCGCCTTAACGACGTGTTGCCAATTTATGCTGCGCGATAAGCAGAGTTTGTTGAGCTTCCGCCGGAGGCGAATTACGACCTTTGAATCACATGCACTGCTTGGATATAAGCCGTCTCGTCACCGCTTAGCCAACTCGATGGTGATTAAGCTTGATAAAATTCATTGTGTAAATCTTTTCAGATATCGCGTTTTAGTAATGGATTTCCCTTTGACCGGTTTGTGCTAAAGTTTTTTTTTTTTACGTAGGTATTACACATATGGTGCATTTACTGATTAGATTAGGCCTAAATGAAGCTACGTACATAAGTCAGTTGCTAGTGCGCTACAACCCATGTGAATGGAAAGCATCACGAAAAGTAATATGTGATGCTGATTTATTATAATATGATATATGCGAAATAGTTACACACCACACACACACACAACTTCACTGACATCAAACCATTACTGGATTACCTACGACCCCGATTCCTCCGACCATTACTGCCGTCAATGCAGAGGCGGGCATATTGTCTTGTCAAAGGCGTGATATCGCCGCTCGACATTCCCGTAACGTACCTAGTATTAGTGTAACATATTCAAGATGCTGGTTGGTACAATCGGCAGCGGAAGACCGAGTGGAATTATACGGAATCCCTCACAGGGAGTATTAGTATGCCGAGGCCGATCGCCGCCGGAATGAGTCGACGTGACGCCCGACGGTCGGCATCTTCCCCGTTGCTACGTCAAAATGCAATAACATGAATATTGTAAACTAGCTATCGATCCTTTACGTAATAGTAGACTGCCTAAGGAAATGTTCCATTCCATTTTCAAATTTGTGCAGTGATGCAATGGCTTGGTCTCTACGACGCTTGGATCAAGGCGATGAAGGGTGCTTATCCCGTTCAAAGCAAGTAGCATTTACTACTTACAACGTTTTTATTTAAAACAATGACATAGTTCAAAATATAATGAGACCGCTAATACCAAATGTAAGCGGAATAGTATAAATACGGCCAATTTCTTTATTTGGTTTTACCTAACATTTTACATTACATTTGATACATTCATGACTTAAAGCATACTGGGGAAAGTTTGTTAAGCACAAATATTATTTCTGGTTTTTGAGGTAGGTAAGTAAAACATTCAACATCACGATAATGTTCAGTCATTTGTTAGTTTATGATTCCCAAACATATTCAAAAATTCAATACATGAACATTCCTTCACGTACATTACAGGGAAATTCAAATTTTAGAATACAGTAATCACAAATTACCGTGTTCCCGGAATCTGTAATCCCAGTACTCAGTTTAGTAACAAAGAGAACATGTTTTAAAGGCCTCGCTGGTTATTGATTGGGTATTATTACAGGGATAATATAAAGCTATTTGTAAGGAAATCGGCGGATGAAAGATGAGCTCTTTTGTCGGTAGTTGAAATAACGTGACACGCATGGAGTATGTGGTGACTCGTCTGTAATCCAGATATATCGATGTTATGTCACTCTTTTTTATTATTATTTATCAGCTCAGTCTGGAGCTGTCGTGATATCAGATGGAGGTAGTTTTTCTAGATAAAACACTTATCAGAGTTATGTACAGTATGTGGATACACCAGTTTTCTCTTTTTTATAAGATAGAAATAAATGTTTAATTAATGACTAATAAAATCATATAAACGGACCAATTTGATAACTGTGACTTGCGATCCTTGTGTCAAAGCATTCAGTTTAAATTACGTCACAAGCCGATCCAGTAATTCATTGCCTATAATCCGGAACACAGCTACCAAGAGCATTACTGTTATGCGGGAAAAAAGGTGAGATTACCAATGCTTAAAACAACTTATAGATCTCCTTTGTTAAGCAGTTTTTAAAAGAAAATGTGTACATTGAAAATATTTACATTGTACAAGTGGGTGGAGTTTTTAATGGTAGAGGTTTGAGACTGCTGATGCAAATACAAATAAATCCCCAATGCTATTAAGTACTTCATTAAAACAATTTATTTTAAATTTCAATAACATTAACAGTAAAGAAAATGTATGACAATGGATCGTTTGCAAACGGCAAATTTAATTGAAACATTAAGTTTATGCGTGAAGATGAACTGGGCCCGGAGGCGGTGACGCGGCCCCCGACTCAATCTTGGCCCATTACGCGCGACAAATTGGAAAAATATTCAATTACACCACGCTAAATATTGAATTATATCATAGCAAATTACAATTTTGCATCGGGGATGTAACACTAACTCGTAACTCAGTTTCGTTCCGTTTTAGTTTGCCGTGGGGAGTGGTTTATTGGATCATGGGCACTGTCGGTAGTCTTTGGTTATGTGTTGATGAAATTTTGGGCTAATAAAAATATATGCTGAGTATTTCTAATTTATTTGTCTATATTTCATGTTCATTTTTGTAATAGTAGGGGAGAAATATTATTAGGTCTTAAAATTCAGTTAAACACCTGATTTTTGCAAGAATATTTACTATGTGACCATATGGGTCACATAGTAAATATTCTTGCAATACAAACCGACGTTTGTGCGCAACAAAACCTTAATATAACAACGGTTATTCCCATAGCTATTAAAACAAAACACAATTGACTCGTCGCCGCGCAATTTCCCGCACAATCGATTCATTGGGCCCATGAAAAAATAATATTCGAGCTTAAACATGGCGACAAGTGGACGCAGGAATTACTCGGCAGTTGGTGTAATTGGCAATTAATCACCGGGCGTTTTCTATTTCAGCCGTCGACTGCCGTGTGTGATCGTGGAGTCTTTCTCGCTAACGAGTTTGAGACTGCACCGTGTCCCGTAATAACAGGACACTCAATTTTGCTTTTATCACACACGATCATAAAGTGATTACATCGGGAAATGAGTGAGCGCACTCGTAATTGAGTAAGCGAAGTGAGCGAACGGGGCGGACGGATGGAGCGAAACTTTTTTAAAGGAACGGCGAATCTAGTATCGTGGTTTTTCTTCAGCATAACACATTTATCTACTTGAGTCGGTATGAAAATATAATAAAATATAGGCAGGTAATAGCACAATGTAAAAGTGACGCTAACGTATGTAATGTTTTACGTACGTAATTCAAAGACAATATTACAGAGATAAGAACGGTTAGTATATTTTATTTATATTTTAACAATAATTGCATTATATGACTATAGTTATGTTGTTTAGGAGATAGAGCTGTATTAATCGAAAAATATTATTGGGATAGAAAATGAAATCCAATAAGATAGAAATGATGCGCGGGTCGATTGTCTGCCGATCTAAAGCGCTCGGCTCGTTTCTGCGCCCACTTTGTACAAGATCGGTCTCTTTATAACATAATTAAGTAAATTTCGAAGTCGTCGCGCTCCATCTACGAAATAATAAGAGTAAGAGCTTAGATAACCCACGATTTAATGTAATTTTCCGTTATTTTCCCATCTCTTGTAATTAGGAATTTTGTCGCGAGTACCGAAATTCGACGTATCATATTATCTCCTGGGAGGGATTTTGATTTCGGGCTCCTTTTGTCAAAATATTTCGACGGACTAACTTGCTAGCTTTCAAAGCGAAATCCAGCGGGACAATTGATCGCCCCCTAACATTAATTTGCAAAGTTATAATAATCTTTTACTGATTCGTAACAGTTCATTGCACAGTAATTCGTATCTATCGCGAAACGGAGATATGAGAGTATGCTGTGGATACCCGAGTGCCTATATTGAGAATGTCATTTTGATATTGAAAATGTATTTAGGACTTATAATATAATATGTATTTGTACTTCGTTTTATTGTATCATATGTTTAGTTGTAACATCGTCATGCCAATTTATTTTATTTAATTCTTAATTATAGTTACGGAGCGTTGAAGCATATGTAACGGGTCGACTAAGGAATAATATTTGAGGAACATTTTTAGCTGTCTTTTTTTCAGCTGGTATCTCGTGACCTAACATTTGATATTAGTGTCTTTTTGTTACCTAACATTAAACATCCTCAAAATAGTTGCAAAAAGCAAACGTATTTCGCAACACGACAAAACAGTTTCAGCAATGCTATTGCACAACAGACTGAGTGAGAACAGGAAGACGTTGTTTAGGGACGTGTCCAGTTAGGTAAATGGGTCGAACGGGTTATTTCCTCGGAGTGATTTATATCCAGCATTTCAAGACGGTATACCGCTGATCGCTGAGTGGATTGCGCCGGGACACCTTTCAAACAAATTGTCCCGAGACGGTAAACATGTCTCCCCTATGCAGATGTTCAAACTAAACCAAACACCTTCAATTTTGTCCCGGCCACTACCGACCCTGAAATTGCACTCGACTTGTTTCTCGCGCACTCTAAAGAGACTTTACGGTTTTAGTCCCTTTTTTATTTAATCTTGCGAAAGTCCCCGCTGATGGGAGGGCCGTACCATTTTCGCCAGGATTCCATTTGCAATCCTACTAAAGTTGGGTATTTTGTCCAAAATTATTTTCAAATAAATTTATAGTGCAGTAATACTTTATATATATACTAAAATATATTTATTCAATATTTACACAAATCGATTAAACCTATCACCGACGGGCTTAGGATATATGAGTTCCCTGCTTTGCACCATCTGCTGATTCACACACCACGAGCAAATGAAGACGTCTTCGCGTCTTAGCAGTGACATTTCACTGCTGAACATTGGGCCTTCTCTATAATGATGAAGGGTTTTGCTATATTCTCCACGTACGGTAGGCGGGTTTAAGATAGTGTAGTACCTATGAAAGTATTGTTTAGTAAAATAACACTTCCTTGCAGAATGATTTGTACGAAAGCACCCGCGAGATAAGTATGAGTTGCTGCAGCTGTATTCTATTCTACCGTCACGGTCTTAATTTACTATTATATAATTCATACACCGCATTGTGAGTCGGACGTGTGTATAACAACCTAACGAACGGCGGCAAAGTTTAACAATTAGCAGCTGACTTGCGCCGCGGCCAGCGTTGTCTATAAACAAGTTCATTAATTATTTCATAGCCATAGTATGCGATATGAGGATCCAATAAACGTGCGGGTTTTCGGACAGTATAAGTTTATATTGCATTATGTCTTTTCGTAGTGACATCAAGTGTTTGTATTCCAGGGTTTGCGCTTCTGTGCCCGTTAGATTTATATCATTATAGTTGGGGTACTTAGTTCTGGTACTGTAGTTATTCGTATAAGGCAGCTGTTTTAATATTATTGATGTATATGAGGGTTACCAAGGTTATAATTTTTTATATAGGTATTTTATTTAATGCCGATTCTGTATCTATGTAAAAATATGTTATTTGAAAACATTTGAACAGGGGTTATCTGTTTTTGGGATTAACATTGACCGTACACAAATGTTCTTAATTTGGTTGAAACAATGTTATAAAGAAAGTTTATGTTTTTAAATGAAATTCAGTTTAAGATATAGATAACAATTTTTAAAATATTTTTTTTAACATAGAATTTTCCTTTTAATTTACATTGAAGTTGGAAAACATAGCTTCTGTAACACGATCGTCGTGATTGTGTACTGCATGCCGCACTCGGCCCAGTAATTTGGCACCTACTGCAACTATCGAACAACACCAATTTCGTCCAGCCACGTGTAATAAAAATTGTTTTTATTCCCAAAACCTTGTTGGTTTTACGTAAGTTTCTGTTTCGATTCACACACTTTATGATAGACATTTATTAGAAACATATTGGTTTACAAAATGAGAAGGATAATTAAAGTTATGTGAAGTTTTGAATATTTGGAAAAATCCGATTCTAAGATTAATCAAGAAGAATAAAACGCATCCTTGAATAAATCGATAATATTATAGTTGCTTATGGTAATAATTTTTCATTCATATATTTACAGTATTGTTATTACGTTACCATAAAATTGATGATAAACTCACAACATTAACGATAAAACAATAAAAAAGAGTAAATTCCACTTATGCCCGCTTGATACTGGGTGTGCGATATCCTACAGCCGTCTCTGTTACATACATGAGAACAAATAGAGATAGCGCGTCGGTAAATCCTTACAGATTCACAGGCGCGTTACAATAGGATCACAAGAGACAGCCGTGTGTCGCCGTAGCACATTACAATAATAATGTGCAAGACAATAATTCCCTCGTAGACGTCTACGGCGTAGCGTGCTACAGATATCGGCTTAGCGGCGCGTCTGTTGGCACAGCGGACTGCCAGTTGCGTCGGGGATAAGCTGCTGTTAGCTACCACTGACATATGGGGGGACATGGTGCTCCTGTGTTCCTCAGGTCGTAAGGTACGCCTACGCCAAATAGCCTGGCGTGAGTTAGCGCCGGCTGCGCTGGCTTTATGGCGGTCCCAGTCATGCCTTTATGGTAATCGGGTTCGCATACTCTAAGACCACACGGTGTTATGATTTGTCTTTATTTTAACAAGAAAATGACATGTAGCCACAATTATAGATAATAATTGTTAAACATTGAGATTATCGTGATTAAGCCTGACTTCGATAGCGTGAAGGGAAAGAACAGAACAACGTTTTTATTTCTTTTGATGTAGGAAATTAAATACTTACTGCTATATTTCCATTACAAAAAATATGAGATATAATGATAATTGTACATACAGCTTACACATATAGCTTTATTTATTGCATTCAAGCATACCTTATTAATATTGAAATTATTAAACCACAATATTATTTATGTGTACCTGGGGGGCTACCGCCGTCTCTTATAGCAGTATAACTATAATGATACGTCAGCATTTTTGTATCAGAAAAGGCGAAGTTATATTAAAGTAATACTGTTTTAAGAGATGGTGGTAACCCCCCTGATTTCTATTAGCAGTAGTAGTCATAAAATTGTAATTAATAAATGGTTAATTACAAGTTTAATGTTGTTACCATATTTTTTTACCACACCGTATATTATGAATACCTTTCCAATTAAAACCAACGTACTGTCGATGACGTAATTTGACCAAATTAAGACAACATTACCCACAATTCCGCACATAAAGAAACACTACGATACAGACATGTGAACATGTACATATGATAGTCAATCAGTTGCAATACGTGAAACATTGCATGGCTAATCAGCTGCACGGCGGATGCATATCAATCCGCCCAGGTGTATTGCAAGATAATGGCGACTTAACAATTGTGAACCATTCGATTACCCATTGGTAGTTAATGACCGCAATCTGATGAACACGTGTTATGATGGCTGCACTATTGTTGGTTTTAATTGAGTAGCATGGAAGCTTAGACCTATACCCTCTTTTTCTTGATTTCCAATTATGTAACTTTTTATATAGTTTACGTAGGTTGTAACTTGTAATTCTGAAAGAGAATAGTTCAAAGCATTTATTTGACCTTAGATATGTAAATTGACTACACTTTATAGGTACATACTATAATTCACAACAAAAACTAATTGGCAATACATGTAATATATGTAAATAGGAATCCCAGTAGGATGCCTCAAAGCTTGACTTACGAATTTATACTTGTCAATTATATAGTTACGGACATTCACACTTGAGTTAACATTTACAAATTCATAAATTAGTAAAAATTGTCTATTTTATATGTCCATAATACAATCTCAGTTACTTAACCAACTATTAAAACCCAGTTGGCAACCGTCAACAGTGAATTTTGACAAGAATTGATCCGCAGATTGTAATTTATGGACTGCCCAGCTCAACCAACAATATTCTACATGGCCTAGACGAATCCACAACATAATGTATAACGTAACATAAGTCGATGTTGTGTCAACATAGTCTTGTTATACACACATACAAAACCTATATATTTTGTTATAACAAGGGCTTGCAAGAGCTAGTATTTAGAATCTGAAAGCGATATAAAGATACCTACATTAAACTATTTACAAACGCATGAGAAATACAATACACATGATATAATATCAATGCACAATCAAATATGATTAAAAGCTAGCAGGGGTATTGACAGAGTCAAAGCGCCAATAAGAAAGTTAATACTACTTAATACTTCAAACTGTTAAGACAAAAAGTGTTTCAATTGCGCCACTCGATAACCGTGATTTCATATTACTTCATTCATGTCGTAATGCCATAAAAAAGGTATGGAAATTTGTCGTTTTGACATATCTGTATAGTAAAACGTAGGTAATCAGCCCAGTAAACTGCGGTGTGAAGTATTTAGATGATAAAACTGGGAGAAGCCTAATCTAGTAGTGGACACTGGGTAACGAAGTTTACGCTCAGTGTCCACTGCTTGTTTGGACCTTTTTCAGTTGGTTGGTGGACTCTTAAATTCTTTTATTATCTTTATTGTACAATAATCTTATGTTTAGATTTCTTGTCTACTGTGGCTGTTTTAAATGCCATCTGAAAAAGCATAATATGTATATATTACTTAAATATAAATCAAGAGTAACAAAGGTATTTATCTACTTAAAGTACACATACACAAATATTTATTTTCATGATGGATACTTATGCTAATAAATGACTTTTGTTTATAACAGAGGCCATCTCTTCATGATTCTGATGCAGAAGATTAAATCATGACGTTGTTTTTTTTATCCGTTTTATAACAACGTTTTAGTGGGTATTGTAATAAATAATTTATTGTTATATATTGTTTGATTAATACTTTAATTTCATAAAAAAAGCTGAGTCGATCTTTAACCAACTTGAGTACTATGTTCCAGAATCAAGAAAATTTACTAATTATAAGTTTTTCTTCACACTTGTTATTAAGGCTATTAATCATTATCATCAGCTCATTGAACGTCCGCACCGAGAACCCATTCGTAAAGAAAAGACGTGGTCTCCACGTCTGAACTCGTCTTCCCCTATGGCTATTGGTTCAGTGATATATGTGACAATTTGAAATTTTACAAAAATAATAAAGTATATATTAAAAACATCTAGATGAAGAGTAAAGAAGCCATTTTTGATAAACAACACGTCGAGTATATTAAGTACACACCATTCGCATTACGAGCTATAACTTCTAAGTCGCGCATGTGAACGCGCGATAACGTATCTCGAATGCGTGGTGAACCATTATACTAGCACAATGGAAGATTGAATGGGACAACAGTATCCACTCGACAGCACTGAGATCCTTGGCAGGTAACGATGTTTGTGAACCCTCTACGCGCTCACAAAAGCACCGTAAAGGTGCAGTTGCATATGTAAATATCGAATGACAAACCATTTGTCATTCGATGTTTCGCGCACTCGGTAACGTTTGACAAATTGGTAGCGCCGAATACTATGATCCCGTATGTGTGTTGTAAACCGCCGAATCTGTAGGCAATAACGTATAAATTACGCGATAGATCGCGCCTGTTTTCTGTATGTTAGTGGTGCTATTTTCGATGGTCCGTGGCTGCCAATTGAGTTTTTTATACAACTAAGACGTACATTAACTCATGCCCATTTTATAATAACGTTTTATTTGGACGATACATTTAAGTTAATACGTACTCTTTAATGCAATACAAGTATTTTTTGGCAAAGATCCTCACATGATTGTCAAAGGTTTTTTGTAATTCTCGTAGTTGCGTACTGAAATCAAATCGACAATCAAGTGGTATGATTTCAAACCTGAGCGTTCAAGTGGGTAAGAAACATTTGAATAGTAAAATAACACTTATTCTAGATTAAACAATAAATTATAATTAACACAATTATTATAAAAATATAATATTTTCTTCGTGGGGTCTTCTTTGTTGTATGGTCAGCCACGATCGCTCACTCAAGGAGGTTGTGATGGGCCGAGCAACTAGTGCACACATCACACCCAGGTTGAGTGAGTAACCGGGACCGACTGGCTTCATCTTCTTTCTGCATTTTCTTGTATATTGTTATAGTTTTCTTGAATAAAACAACACCCACTTAAATATAACCGTTCTTAAAAAAGGCCTGTAAACTTTTAGGATATAAATAAGGTTAGAAAATGGCTCTCAAGTACGATTATATGATGATCGATCGAATTTTGTTAATGGTGTAATTGAAATCATAATCATCCGTATCAATTATAACCTATGTTCCATGTAGTTCGGCGATAATTTATAACTAGTAGAAAGACATTTGAGTCGAACAATAATTATCAGTATAAATATACATAATTATGGTGTGCTTCCGATGTACTGGTTAAGGTAACGGGTAGCAAGGATGTCGACTACTAGGGATCGGTCCATTTATCATTCAAAAAAGCCTCAGTACAGCGGAAATATGATGATGCAATGATGATGATGATGAATGTGATGTGCAACGATGACTAGACTAAACAAACTCACTCAGTATAAGCTAGAACCCCCTACGAGCTTACCCCGACTCTTGTTTTCAGTTAATCGTATAATGACAACATAAAACTTTTACGGCTTCCAGACGTTTGGTAAGCAACAAAAAGCACATAGGTAAAGCGGCATAATACCTTAAGAGTGTTATCGCGGTCGGTTTCATGGAGCGATTGAAATAGACCGGCATGAAGCCCCGATGTAAACCGATCGAACGTCTTATTCCGTTTATTTCGGGAGTGGTACCTACGCGGTGTTTTCACAAGCTAATAATGCTATAAGCGTGTTTACTCTTAAAGCGTTTACATTCGACTTTTGACCGACTCCTGTTGCCGTGAGGCGGCTCATGTTCGTGCCTCAACGCATTCTCTAAAAGCCAGATTCGGTTTTGGAAGTTAATTTATTAATTTAAATATACTCGGATATTACCACAGCAATATCTAGCCTTTAATTAAACACCTAGCATGTAAATGGGAACTAAACAACGAATAAACCAACTTATATGTTTTTATGCATACATTTATTCATAGGTAATACACAGAAAGCACATACAATAACAGATATCTTAATTCAAAGTAAAGATGTATAATCAGAATATCCAGTTATTTTACTGCTTGCCTTACCTTTGGTCAGGAACACAATCATTCAAAAAGCTAGCTTTTATGGCGATAGAATTAAGTAAACTTTTAATGGTTTGGTGTTTACCACAGTTTAAGGTACAAACCAGATTGTTAGGGCACGGGCAGGTCTCATATCATAATTAGTATATTATAAAAAATCTACCAAACCTCATAGTGAGTAGATTCACTCGCCTATAGTATTTAAGGCTGAGAGCCATCTGCGCTCGCCACTTGCCCGGTGAAGCTGTAAAGGCCCATCTGCGGCCAACAGCAGTAATCAGTTCGAAAAAAAAAGCCTATAGTACTTCGGAGACCACAAAATGATATCACAGTGTAACGATTACAGAAAAAATATCAGGTATACACTTCAGTTTTATACAAACACATTAGATTTGTGTTGAAATAACCGGTTTTAACAGTGTTGTGACTATAAAAGTGTTATTATTCCAGAACCAATTAATCGACGATAAGAAACGATTGCATGGCATGATTCATTTTGTATGGAATGTTTAGAAACGTTTATATTATTCATTAGATGAAAGTGAAAATCCTTGAGAACAGAAATAAAGTTCTTTCAATTGAATGTTTAGTTGAAGTGGAATTATAATCAATCACTTTATGACGAATCTACTTAGGACGTTTAACAATACGCTTGGAAAAAGTACATATGAATGATTATTTGTGCATCATAAAACGTAAAGCAATTATTTATTAATTAAAGGTTGACTTATCGGAATTGTCAGCCAACCACACAGAATTACGCGGAAGGGGTGCGGATCGACAGCAACGCCATCTATTATTTAGAGCGTGCACTGCGCGGGCCTACCCCTCGTTTACATCACAATTAATTTAATTTGCTTTTTCACAGGCTTCTTCCATTCCCTCATTGTGACGTGGAGGGTTGAGGGCGTGAATTTTCTCGTGATTTGGTAACAGAGGCGCTAATTTGAGCAATTGTGAGGTTTCTCCATTTGTTTTTAACTGTTTATTACTCGGCGCGGTTGTTTAGCGTGAATAAGCTTTAGTGTGTTCCGAGTTGCTGTGGGTAATTTGGAAATACGGTGGGAAGACTTATTAGTTGTGATTGGGTATATTTTTAAAATATATTATTAGTAATTTGATAACCAGTACTAAGGCTATGGAAAAACAACTGGATGTCCTAGATTACTCTATCACTGGTCCTTTAAAATAGTTTTTTTCATTAGCCTGGCAATGATCTATCACCCTTTCAGTTAATTATTATATACTGCACCATCGAAGTCATCTGAACTTACTTACTTGCGTATAAACTAGCATTTTCTTAGTACAATAGTGTCAAATAGATACATGGAACCTAAAATTTACTATTAGTCATGGTACCTAATAACAATAAAAAAAGTTATATCAATCCATTTATCATAATTTCAGTATATATCGTTAAAATAAAAAAAATACCGTCTAGATAACCGTTGTGCACAAAGTCTTAGATGTGATTTAATTTTATATTGTGTAATACGGTATTAGGTGTAGCGGGTGTCCTGTGTCAGGAAACCCGAGCCAGTGCGGTGTCCGGTGTCGGGTGCGCACGCGCCGCGGAAGTCGCCCACTGCCTTCCGCGCGGATGCCTGCGCATGATAAGGCTTCCCGTTGGTACATCAGCTGTTTACGTAACCCCGATATGGGCAAAATTAATGTTAATGTTTTGCTTAGGCGTTTCGTATGTTCGTATTCATGTCGTTGTATTACAAGTTCTGTATGCCAAGAACTCTCTTGATTTCAAAACGGACACTTTTCTTAAAATATATCAATTTCATATATTATGAGAAGGTTTTTTTGCTTTATTTTGGAATTATATACTTAAGTACATGTCAGTCCTATAATAATCTTATCTTATTAAATAAACAGTATCTTATTAATCTATTTTAAAATATCAGTTTATTAGGAGTGTGTGTTTCAGAGATGTTTGATAAAAGTAGGTTTTGTTGAAAACATTTATTTGTACATAATTTTGTTGGATTAGTTACATCGTTCACTTTTCCAAGTACTGTTTGCAATCTCGCGATAACTCCTGAGTGGGAAAACTGAGCACGCTAAGAGACAGATGACGCTAGTGAACATATGTCTCACAGGCCATCAGAGCGACGAGCCGCTAAACTCCGTGCAAAGTTGCTGTGAATCTTCGCTTAAGTGAGTACAGATACAGTTTAAGCACGCGCCCGCGTCGCCGCGCCTTCAATCTAAGTTAAGCCTGGACGTCGCTTGTCCGCCACACTCGTGCATAATGAAATCGGGTCCGACCCACAAACCACGCAGTTGTCCCCCGATATTGCCAATAATTACATACACAAAGCGCAACTTCGACGCTTACGTTCGCCTGCAGTTTTACATAATCACCCCCCGACCTTTTTATGCGCCGCCCTTATCTAACGAGCAGTAACATTTATCTAGTATCTGTCACTTAAAGCCTTTGCTCTCGTGTAAACGGGCGACCTTATTTTTTGCTGAAGGGCCGGAGCTATCAGTTGGTCCCGCGACACAATATTACCCGCACGACGATATATCGCGTACGAATCACGTCATCGTTCACCCGCTGGCAGGCGCGGGCGTGGCGCCTTGCAAAGGATGAGTTTATGGGGAGGTCGCATAATGCCCGCGGCAGATACGCTCGTTGACAGCCCTATCCGCAATATTAGCTAGGGAAATTTAAAATATACGATGTCCTTACCACTCTTCACGTAAGAAATAATATCAAGGATGGTATTGTCGGAATATGTTTGCGCCCCTTAACTTGTTATCGCATCTAATATTCTCATCAATGTTTCCATCAACGCAAATATCAAATGAGTTTTCATAATAGCTCAGTTACATTACCTTAGCTCAGTCTAACAAAGTATGGCACATCTTACATTTATTATATATATATCCTAACCCATTTCAAGTCACAGGTTCATAATAAAATTAAACCGCTCATATCACAAATGATAGTGCTACATAGATTAGTGGTGACAGGCCAGGAGTAATCCAAGTACAAACATCAGTTGTATAGCGCATCGCATCTGTTACTAACGGGACATGTGCAGGGAAGACTGTTATGAATCCAGAGTGTGATGGATGGATCGCCACAGGGTCTAACGCACACATTCGCGGCTTATAGCGATTGGTCAATACATTTGCTTTTTCGCATCTATGAGAAAATTATGTATCCAATGATGAGCATGATTGGTATAGAATTTTCTTATGTATAGGAGGCATATATGATTTATAAATCATATAAATGCGTTGTTAAATCCTTTTAATGAGAAAAACTTCTTTTTGAAGCGGGCCAGTTCATATAACTAATTCCAAAGTTTTGTTTTAAGTAGCAGAAAGTATTTACAAAGTGCTCTCAGGAAGACTTTCAATCACTGTTATTGGATAAATTTTAAAATTGAGATATACGGAGGCGAGACATACGAGATTCACAGGAACACGGCGCTGCATGAAATATTTACGATTATAAAAAATCTTGTGTATCGTCAAGCGGAAATTTTAAGGTGAGCGATGTCTTAATTTTTTAGGACCACGTTCTGCAACGACAAAGTGACATCACGACAATAAGCGCTGGCTCAAAAGCCTCGCAAGCGTTGGAAAGTAGAACAACCTTTTACGCCACTAAATTAAAAATATTTCTCCGAAATATCCGTCCGTTTGTATATTCAGAGGGTTGATAAATGTTAGCACGCACATCGCGTTGTGAATAAGTAATTTTGGTAGCCGATACGATATTCAGTTGAAAACTTTAAAAGCATTTGTAGAGTAAATTAAGCGTAGCGTAAAGCAATTTGTCGAACAATTCTTCTCACCCTTTTCTGTCGGGTGACCTAGAAAAATATGTTCTATCATGGCCAGTGACTGCGAAATTAAGTGAAGTTTGAATAAAAGCTGTCGCTTCAACGCCGGAGTTAATGTCGGAATTAAAAACGTCAGCTATGATTACAATATCCATTGGTATCAATTACGCTATCCAGTTAGTACTACTGCCGCCCCTACGTAGATATCAAAAAGCCTTAAAAGGCTATTGGAATGAAATTTTATAGGAATAGTTACTTTTCTTCAAGTTCTTATTCAAAATTAGCATTCTTATAACTCTCACTTTGTTCAAACATTCAAATTCCCTTGGATATTTTTTATAAGTTTGTTTGATTATTAACTCAATTGTTTTGTTTGTTGATATAGCGTTATGATTTAAAAATTGCCTTGTAATATATGGTCCGTAACATAGCTGTTATATAACATGGAAATAAATGTGGTTACATTATCTGTTTCCACGTGTAATGCGCATACATACATTATGATGTCGTGTAGGTATAGGCAGAATCACGACAGAGCACTTAGCGGAGCGCGTTCGAGGCGGGGTCGCATCAATCACAACACAATTTTATATCAAATGTCGCTCTCAATCAATTTGTGCTAGGATCGTATTCCCCACTATACTCCGCTAGTGACGCTCACCTTCTTTCCACACTTGTCTACGTGATAAGGGGTGATGTGCTTTAGGAAATTTCAAAGTAATGGGAAAAACAATCTGCTTATTACAAGCTTTTTTGTGTTATATATAGAGAAGACAGATAACATAGAGTCTCTTTTAGAAGATTAAAATAAAGTTTAGATAATAGTTTCATTATTAAAATCGTTATAAATAATGATTTATATGTATGTTCTAGCTGATTTTATTAGAGCTTTTAATTGAAAAGTAAACGAGTTTTCTCAAAACTCCCATGCTTGTCCGTAATCCATCAGGTCGTCAGAGCCTTATTAAGAGGAATGCACCATGGGCATCCCATATAGTGCTGACATACTTGTAGCAAATCGATCTAAGTGTGATATTAAGAACATCACTGTGTTTAATCCACAAGTCAGGTCAACGATAAATACTGGAACATTCTAATTACATAACTATCGATAGGGAGCGTGAGTAAGCGAATCCGAGTGGTACTCCGCGCGTATTTCTTTGTTTCGAGTTTCCTGCGAGCAAATGACTAATATCGAATGACAGCGCGCGAGATGTGACGCTACAACCCAACTTAACTTCCCTAATGGATAGCGTAGTTTTGAGGAAACCACTACAGATAATTAGAGAGTTGCCCGCTCGCCTCGTCGTCCTTAATAAGCCAAGACATCCTAGCATATATGATCTTGCACAAATCATTACTATGATATTTGACAAATAAACGTAAATTAAACGTTTATTTTTATATACAAATAAGCATGTAAGATTTGAAATATAAACCTGTTTTTATGTCAGCGCAAAGCCACGAACGCATAGGCTAAAATATGAAATTACATTTCCGTCTGATAACATAGAGTCAAGTAAGTTCCGAGGCACGCTACAGGCGCACAAAGGCGTTTGTTTATAAAACAAAACAGCCACGTTCCTTGGCCTAGCAATTCGTATTGCAGACTATGAAAATAATAGTCTATTAAACGGCTGGCCATTGGCATGTGGGTTTATAACTAGAACCGATCCCGGAGAACTATTGTTCGCGGCGACACAGACTCGGATGCATTCCTCAAAAAGACCCACAAATAATTTCAGTTATGTGCCCGGTCAGGACTGTTTGGTTTGTACCATTATTATTTTTCACTTCGACTTATAAGATCTTTTGTGACTCAGTCACAAAGATCTTAAGATTATAGAGTTCGTCTAAAAGTTGGGATCTTTTCAGAAAACTCAGGATCCTGCCTTATTTTATAGATTTAATGTCACTTGTTACGTTTCGCTTACATTCTAGAGGACTACAACTACAGAGAAGGTGTATCGATGTCTCTCTTTTTTCTATGCAGAATCTCAATATGTGCGAGTCATTTCTCTTCAGAGAAGACTTGGAGTGTCCAGTCAGTGCCTTGACTTAAAGTTTACTGAGCTGTAGCAGTTCAGAGGTTTGCTTCTTCGAAGAGGCTTTTATGAGTACTTTCATGTGCTACCTTTGGTACTCTAGCCAGAACAGACAGACACACAGAGTCTTCGAGGAGCTTCCAATCTAATTCATTTTTCCTCAGGCATTCGGGAATTCCACAGACAGAATTAACAGTCCCTTGGGTGACGTAGGCTCCAGCCTTTGCGAATTCATCGGCATTTTCGTTGCCAATTGTGCCAGAATGACCTGGTACCCATTTGAGTGTTACCCTGTTATATCCTACCAGGTCATTTAGTTTTGTACAATAAATATAGCCCTTTATCAGGTTCTGGCTAAAAAGATACCGTAATACATTGAACTTTTTCTTCTGATTTAAAATAAAAATAAATGCAAAATTTTGCAATGCTTTGCCTGACGAATGTTAATATGTATATAACACATCAAGAAAAGTATAACCATTTTTAATAAAAACATTAGGGATACTTGAGGCAAAAATAATATGAAAAACACATTACCGTCAAAGTCGCTTGAAATTAAGCAGTGAAAATGTAAACTTTATTAAACTTGAACTTTACTGAACAATGTTAAGCGAGTTTGTTTGTGCTTTCTTATTCGAAAGATGAAATCCTCTGCAATAAAGGCTACCCACGTAAAGCGGGAGAGCTAGAAGGCGCAACATACTCATATTATCGTCATTAAGCTCACAGCTTGCTGCTTAGCTTCTTTATACATTTAGACGGTAAATATTTTTCAATAGATATTTAAACAAGCTTTCTTCGCTTTTTAAAACATAATTTATTAAACAAGTATTTTGTGAACCTTACATTAATAACTATGCAGAGTTTACTTTGGAATCTCGTTAACCTATTGAAATATATAGTTAAGGTACACATGACGTCAGAATATAAAGTAGTATTTTGTTTGAAAGGACAGTTTTCAGGATTTTTTTTCTAGTGCCCAGTTTAGAATTAAGTATTTTTTTTTCATTGCCTCGGCTTTTAACTCTACATTGTTTGATTCCATGTAAATACATTTAAATAAACAATGGATATATTAAATAAGCGCATCATAAGATTTATTTTTAAACATCAATTTAATTATTGCGGTTTAGGTGTTAGAAAAGCGTAGGTCCGAAATGACGGTGCAGAATGGGGGCGAAATTTGTACAGCAGTGCACTTGCATAGGTTGAAAAGAATTGTAGTGTTTATTTTATAGAGTTGTTTTCTATCGGGTTACAACATGAGGGGCTGAATAATGAGATATACTATCTTATCGTTGTTATCAGACTGGATGGAGGGCGCACAATCAATAGTTAAATTACTCTGACAATATTTTTTATAAATATGTCACAAAAATAGGGAACACTATGTCATAGGTAAAGTTATGGTACAGCAGGCCGATCGCGCAAAATTTTGACAGCTATAACGTAACTACTCTTGGACCGATATACAACTTTTTGGTCAATTTCACATCGCGCTAATCATTTGACACCTAGTTCAGCCGAAATTGAAACTGAACCTTATGATGATACCGAATATCGCAAATGTCAACTTTTACAGGATCGGAAGGATATTGTAACTATACCGATATTATAATTCGAAACGTTTCGTTTTAAAATAACACGATCGCCCTGCAGATTTCCATCAAAAATCTTACGGCATTACTAATTTTAAAAAACAGTCATGTCAAGTTAGAGATTTATTTATTTGAATAGTTTTTTAAGGAACTTAAAATCGCATTGGAAGCTTTTTTGATAATCGCTGTACTTTTTACGCTTACAAAAAATCCAATTTGTTTTTAATATAGAATTTCCTATTAGTGCGTATGTGGCAATCGACGCGTCATTGACTCAATATAAAGCTAACGATTCTACATACAATTTTGGTACTTGTTGCATGTAGTGTCATGTGGAATACTCATGCGTTATTCATGCAATTGAGTAAGTGTATCGGTATCTATTTTTAAAGGTCGTTGCTGCGACGAGGTTAAATGGTCTAATAGATGTTTACTGTTGATTGCTTCACAATGCGCATGAGTCCAGGCGCGCCTTGCTCACTCAAAATTATTGGACATGAAGGCACTAGGTTCTTGCATTGGGTTTGGACTACGTACTTTTAATTAAGTTAAATCTAAAGTTTATGATTATAGCCAGTATCAACTGATACTTAAATGCTATATTCATCATTTATTCATAATATCTCTTTTATAAAAAAAACATAGCACTAATTTGTAAAACAGATATAACTAAATAAAATCAAAATTGAAAAGATACCAGAAATGTTATAACATTTTTAAAAAAGTTAAGAAAATCAAAGTAACATTGTAAATTAAAGAAATCTAAACAAATTGTGTAAACAACTCACCATTTCGTTGCTCGTTCCCATTTCACTTACGCACCAATAAAACAATAAAAAACAAGAAATAACTGTTGGAAAATAATACGACTCGCGTTGCTCGAATGCAATTGTATTAGAGGCGAAATAAAACGAAAACAAATGATTGTGAAATAAAAAGCGCGTTATCGGCGCGAGACGAACAAATTAATGGAATGTTTGATTTGAGACAAGCTAGGCACGAGCACAGCGTACGGAGTGCGGTGGCGGAGTGGCGAGCGAGCGCCGCGCAAGTCGGGTCGGGAGAGAGCGGGTTGCGGGACGAGCGACAGCGGGCACGGGATGGGCGGGCCGGCCAATTGGTCGCAGGACGAGCGACAGCGGGCACGGGACGGGCGAGAGGGCCAGCTGGTCGCGGGACGAGCGAGCGCGGACGAGCGAGCGACGAAGAGCGCGTGGCCGCACAGCACTCGCCGGCTGAGGGCGGACGCTTATATCGCGGCGGGGCGGCGTCGATAAATAACACGATAATATCACATTACATACAAACCTATTAAAAGCTGCACTTTACATGCCTATTAAAAGATAAAACACGAACATCTGCAAAAGGGAATGCCGCTTATCTTGCTTTAAACACAGACTTTTTAATACAACCGTTCTCATAATTCCAAACGCGCAGTTAGCATTTTATTGCCGGTATTGCGACACCTTTTAAAATTATTTCCGAAGGAAGCTGTATAAGTCCTGAATATAAAGTGCTGACGTAGCGTAGCGTATTGTAATCCTATATTAGTTGAGTGATAAATGACGTGTGAGTCATTAGAGTGAAGGTTCTAGATAAGGCTTCGCACTTGTAAGTCGCACCGAATTGTGGCTTCCTATCCGTCCGAGCGGGGTCGACGACCTAACTTGAATGATAGGCACGTTACTCGTCTATATAACCACCCTTAGTTCAACCACGAACAACATAATTAAATTACAAAAGCCTATTGTAGGCTTTTTATGTGCAATTTATTATTAAACATATATAAAATAGAGATAGCAAAGGTGAACCACTTCATTGAAACCAATGTGTGTTTTGTATCATTCCTCATTACAATCATGACATTTATGATCAAGTATTGCGAAATATGTCTCAAGAATGTAATATTAATGGATGTTAAAAACTCCTCTAGTAATTTTATAATTCCCTTTTAGAAATGAGTTAGTGATGGCGCGGTCGGAACGAAGATAATAAAAATATTGATGTAAACTGTTTTGAAGTTTATCCATCGCCTGTAATACTCAATTTATGAAATTGTTTATTCATTTATGCAAACGCAAACTTAGATATATGTGTATAAAATAGAGGCATACGTAAATTAAGCACACACACACGGTATAAATAGCGACGTCTAAACTGTAATTTCACGGCTCGACGGAAATATTCGTTGGCGATTAATTCTTGGTTGTGATTTAGTCTCGATGTGGCGAGGGCGGTACATGCCTACAGTTTGCCACGCGACAGTTACAGTACAGTACAGTTCGAGTACTAGTACTAGTCGAGTACTCCTCGATGTCGTCAACCAAGCCATATTGGAATTTATTCAACAACATAAAACATTTTTTATGCTCCTGCTTGATTGAAACGGGTTCGCGCTGCCACTCGTCACGTCACACGCTGGATGGCTTGTTGGCCCTAATCGCCCCGAAATGAATTCTATCGAAATGGAATCGGTTAGGTACAGAATCTTATGATTGCGGTTTAGCAACATTGAAAACAAAACAGCCTCTTCCTAGACGATTCCTTAACCTAAATATACATGAAATGAAACTAATTTTTATCAAGTTAATTATACTTTAACAGTTATTGTCAGAAACTTCATGAAAGTCTTCATTAGTTAAAGATTTTGCGAATTTGAAATGAATAGATAGTGACACTACATCAGCTGCTATTCAATTCCTGACTGACGTATCCGTACGTACTTGTACAGGCGTGTGCGATACAACCAACCGCGCAAAAAACAAAGAGTTTTCGGCATTTCGGCGTAGCCGCAAATTGTGACAAATTGTGTTATTGAAATTTATGTCCGGCAGTTTTGAGACATAATTGGATGCGGAGAGGCAGCGGCCATGTTCCCAGAGTGACGTCACGTGCTCTAATGACATTTATTACGAACAGTTCATTGGCGCCGCCCGTCTCCGCAAACGCACCCCTGTATTCGTATTTGGAAATTAATTTTCGCGGGAATTTCAATTCTGCCGGCCGGGACTGCTGACCGGCTGCGGAGTAGGCACGTACTAGCTGCGTTCCAATTAAGTCTGCGGCCGGACTTTTATTTCACTCCCGAGGTGGCGAAGTCGGGTAAACCTAACAAATGCCCTTGACTACGAAAGCTTTAATTTAAAACTATTATGAGAATAACTGACCTTCCTTTTTTAATTTTCAAAGAATCTGTACAAACCTGAAACAAGAGAAAATAATATTAAGTGTGGTGCAGAAATATAATTACTGGTTTGTGGAACAACATTTTCTGGTTAAAAAAATGTTTGCTCTAACAAAGGACATCCTTTATACAAACACTCAATTGCCAGTATTAACTAAACTAACAACGTGTGAGTTTTGATTGATAAAAGTGAACGTTACTAAAAGGTTATTTATGTTTCAACATTCCATCAGCATAGTAGAAAAAAGTGCAAAATTATCTGTGTGTCAGCGTAAATCCAGACCCAATAAGTGTAATAAATTGTACGCCCGTGGCATCACAACGGCTAGTTGCAACTTTTTCACGGTAGCATTGTGAAGATTGCCCCTATAAATAAAGGTGTCGGAGTGCCGACGGGACAACCGTACGCCGCAATGTCCAGTGAGTGATTGCGCAAAGTGACATGTAAGAGCCAATAGATGGCGTTGATTAGACAATTAATCAAGTTCACAGCCTTCAACGGTCTGAGAAACGATGGAAAAAAATCCTCTCGACCGCATGAGTTCTAGATCGTAATTTATTGATAGCAGCATTTTACTCAGTGTCACGTTGTCCTTTTAACGTTAGGTAGATTCACATTTTGTTTTTTTTTTTCATAAAAAGCTTTCATTAATTTTATGTAACACTAGCTGTGGCCCGCGGTTTAAGCTATTGTTCCGCAGAATAACGTAGTATGTGCATATCCCGAGTGTCAGTTAACTATTGAACTCAATTGTAATCGCGTGTTGAATAAAATTATTCAGTATCTCTAAATATTAATTACGGTAATTCATACAATAATATTCTGTATATATAAAGGTAGATACGTCATCCGTGCCGAACGAACGAACCACCGAAGAGAGTACAGTTTGTACTCTTTTGTTTAGGTTAATGTGTTCGAAATTCAAAATATGTGTATGTGTGCTGTCACTGCATTCGGAAGACTTTTTTCGATTTTTTTGTGAGCATATCACGAATCCATACTATTTTTACATCATTGAACTCATAGAGGACTTTATATTCCTTGTACTTTCTACTAATAATGGTTTGTTCCCGTTTGTATACAAACTTTTTGATATTGCAGAATTCAATATAAGATTAGAGTTATTTGCTACAAAAGGACGAATATTGCCAATTTTTAAAGTACTGATAGTGTATTTACGCTTCGCTGGCCACCAATCGGGCCACACAATGCTCGCGTGTGGCCGCTTTCAAAGTTCGCTGCTAATAACACTAGTGGCGAAAAAAATTGCCTACAGTATAATGTGTTTGTTAATTAGGAATTTCAAAGGCTGATCAAGAATTTCAAAGGCTGATCCAAATTGTTAACTATTGTAGAATCACTAGGGTCTAGCTAGAGTGGCAGACGGCAAAAAATATTCTAATTAATAATAAGGTTATAATTTAATTATAAAGTTGTTTATATCCATTTAGATTTTTAATCAGTGGTTGTGAAAAAAAAGATTCCGTGGGATGGTATTTATTCAAGTGATAATTGAGGTTGAACTAGGTTAATAAATTACAATAAGACAAGCAGTTTGCTTTTTTGCCTCTTATAGCATTAACATACTATCACTTCATTAGATTCTATTCTATGTTTTCGTAAGTCAAGTTTCCATTTTCTACACCACAATAAACAATTCCGCCTTAGAATAGGCTGTGCAAGTAGGAATGCTTTCCATACATCATTACCAACATTAAAAAAAAATTAAACACTGTTCACGAAAACAAAACATATAAATTGTAGCTAATACACGAAATACATAAATCATTTTCAGAGCTCAATACATGTGATGCCTCTCTAGATTAGATGAGCATCATGCGAAAAACATTGGCAAGGAGTCGCTTTCAAACCTGTCAAAAGGGACAGGAAAAAGGGCGGGAAAATGTCATTGGAGTGGACGTGTCACTGGCATCATGGCGACCGCTGAGTCTCTTTCCCCGCGGATTAACCGATGTTGGGACTAATCGAAATTTGCATGTCCTATAGCAAATGTGAACGAGGAATGTGTTTGATTGTGGATTATTCTTTTACAGTTTTGTTTCACGTTTCTATCATTTGGTAACAATGAAAAGTTTAAATTATTTCGGCCACAAAAATAGATTTGATATTATATATATATATATATTATACGTATATATTCCACACTAGTATATCGATGCATAACTTTTTTCCTCGTTCAATCATATCGTTTAAACGTTTAATTATTTTAAAGTCATTCATACGGCATCGCACAATAATTGTAGCATTTGTAATCAGTATAATGACTGTGATCGCTCAGTACGATAGTCAATAAATGCGGGTTGGAAAACATGTCCGAATATGATGGATGATGAAAGCGTCGATATGATGAAAGATGTAATCGAGATAGATCCCGCTAATAGTCTTCAATTGCATGTTATTGGTTAATTGAGCTTAAAACTGTACTCTGCCACAGTAACTTTGGATAAACGTTGTATTCGCAACAGTGCCTAAGTATTTTTACTAACAACATAATATTACGAACACATTAAATTTATATAAACTTGTGTATGAAATATTGTTTAAGTTTTTCCATTGTTAAAAGTTGTGGGTGAAATATGTATTGTTACTTGGTTATTTTATTCGCTCTTTTACTAAGTAAAGTATATTAAGATTATTAAATGGGTTAAGTTTTGAAAGGAATTTAATAAAAAAAATCTATGAGATTTTGTTAAATGATAATGTACATTAATCAAAAGCTCAAAGGTTTTGTTTCTTGCATAATATTAACAAATATAACCCAAAAAGTAAGTTCATATTTCTTACACACATCGGGGACATTTGAGGGATTAAAATGGTGTCCATTAGCACAAAATATAATAAAAACAATTGATGTTTCAAAAGTATCTGTAACAGATTTATTTGAATTTATTTTTTTGTTTGTTTATTTATTTTAAATAGTAATTAAGCAGACAGCCACACTGGTGGTAAGCGTAACTGTCGTCTATCCTACATCCGTGATCTTGTAAATGGGATAGCAATGCAGAAACTAACGTGTGATGTAAAGATTTTTAGTACACATTACATATCTAGTAATTATACTGTCTGTTGCACCCTTAAGCTCAGCACACAGTATAACTTATAGAATTACTGTTATGGCGGTAGGGCAGAACTAGTTGAGGTTGAGAAAACTATGCACACAACCATATAGTCTTTACTGTCTTTATAAGGTAAGGTCAGGTAAGGTTTAATTAAGCCAGCATAGCAAAGGTTACACGGAAGGTTACCACAGGACAAACGCAATTTCATCAATTTTTCCCAAATAAAGTTCAAATACTTAAATCCAGTATGACATAATCGAGTTGACATTAACCAGCGCCATATTGGTCGTTATCTGTCACCGCCCCCCGCGATCCGTTTCACTTGCAACCCGATAGGGGGCGACTCCGGGCGGCGCGACTACTCGCCCCGTAATGGCTACCACGGCCCCTTTTTTATTACTGACCCGCTAGTAAACAGATCATTCGGGTTTGTGGTGTTATAAAAACGAAATTAACTCTGGCCGGCGGATGCCCAGATACCCATAGTACTAAGCTATTAACATAAACTGGCGTGTCACGCACATTCCTCTTTTTAAGTCTTCGAACGAACTTAAGTATGGCATTACCCTGTAATTACATCTAATGATCGCATTAACCGAAATGCCCGGGATCAACACGGAAATCTGTCGTTGCTAAACGTAGCGCGAAATCCCCGCTGCGACCCTGATGTCGATCATGAAAATTAAGTTAACCGTTAAACAGAAGTTACTGTTGTAAAGGTTCATGTGAATTGCAACAACTCTCACATATTTCATCTAATACTTAAAATTGTGTGTGGTTTACTTGGTGTTATTCAGGAATCGTTAAATATGCCCTTTTTAAATATACCTATGTGTATATTCTACATGCAGTCAAACTTCTTGCATATAATGATTAACCTCAGTCATTTAAAATTATATGATATCAATTCAGATCAAAAAAATATATCAGTTAATCATATAAAATGAAAGTAAAAAAAAAGTTAGTGCGTGATTACATTAACTGATAAATATTCTCATAACACTATTGTGTCAGTCAGTATCCGCCTTTATTACATTAAAAATAAACGTTTATTCCTTATCACATCCGCACGCTAGTGATATCCGCTAAATTCCCAAGCTTCAAAAAACATAGAGTTCACAATCTATTGTACCTAGAGTAGTGCCACAGCACATAGACTAATGCGTGTGGTTATTATGGACTGGCCAATACATGCACGTAGATAGTGCAAACGACTGCCGCAAGTGGAACATTGTGCACGGATATTGTCATAATAGATTAATCCAATCAAAATATTAATTCCGCAACGCAGCTCGTTCGCATTTACATTTCAATCGCGTGATTTATTCGTTGAATTTGAGATGCTCACTGACAATAGTGCTCATTCTATTGGTGATCGTCAATAGTTGTGTTGTGATATTGTGTATATATATATATATATATATATATATAGATATTGTGTTTGTATTCAACTGGCCACTAGAAATGTGTTTATGAATTACTTTTACGATCTACCTTGGCAACTCGAGACTGCAACGGGACACTTTGGAATAAGTGGGGTCCGGTAGCTCAATTAAAAAGAAGTTATTGCAACCGCGGAATATAATTTAGTTTTAAATGGCGATTTAAATAAAATTATGTTGTCCAACAAATTTAATTACCAAGCATTTAATCAGTAAATTAAAACAATGCTACATAAGCGCCAATTCAAACTTTTACCATCCAAACATGAGATACGAGTATGTATCTAAGTCTCCCCACTTTGTTGTAGTTATCTCAGTCTTGGTTTTACTAGCAAAATGTCGCAAGTCATCGTTCTTCACTGATCCGTCGTCCACTCTAGAAATCATGAAAGCGTAATAGTTAACGCTTCTTAGAAGAGTCTTAATATGTTTAAGGAAAAGGTCATTGATAAATAATCAATAGTACAAAAACAGTCATTAATATGAAAAATAAAATGGTGTCTAATTACAATATCCTACTATTCTGTAGTGTTTCATGTTCTGTTGCTAATTCTAATCAGACAATTTACTGGCCATAAGGCTTTGAGTGTTGAAACTAGTAATATAGAGTTAGTTAATCCATTAACACAATAATAATAAAAATGTAGATATGTAAGAGTATATTCAAACATGAGTATGGCTATACGATAATCTAATAGTAACTGCACAGTTTAATGCTAGCGAGCTAATAACAGTAATAGAAGCTATTGAGGGAATGTCTAAATATGAACGCAAATTGTAAATTATCCAGAGGAAGTCTGGCGGCGCGTGCTTTCCCGAAACCGCTCGGGATTAAAGTCCCAGTTGTGCGTTTGTGCTGTTATTACAGTATTCACGTATAATATCCCTCTATTGTTTCTAGTAGAAAAACCCTTTTGATATTTTGTTTCAAAGCTCGCTCGCAAAACGAAATGTGTCTATCAGCTCTTTAATTACGCAACGATTTTTCAGCTCTTGTTTCGTCCGCTTTTTAATTTGGTTGTGATGTCAAGGCGTGTCAGTCAAAAAATTTTGTTGGCAGTCTTTGTGGAAGTCGTTGGTTTTACTATGAGACAATTGAGTCCGCGGCGGGGGTTAACAGGGATGAAATGAGCCGGTGTCACTACGCGCTTTCTGCCCAATATTTGTGTTGCAATACAGGTTTTATTGCGAAGATCAACACGGCCGCGCCAAATAAGCGTTCGGATGACCCTACGCTGTAACCTCTTTAACAAATAGCTTGCTTAATTTGGCGTGCACGTGGATAGCGATGATATTGGGTCTAGTCAAGCGAAACTCGTAAGAGATTTGTTCTATCAATTTTGTATTGGTCAATTTGATGGTTTTGGTTTAATAGGATACTTATCTGTTATTTTATCCTGTCTGTTTGCCTTATTTAACCTATTACATTTAAGAAAAGTAATTTTAATCGTGGATGGTCAAAAGATTATCTTTTTATTTCAATAAATGTTTATGTTACTCAGTACCTGTAAGTTTATTCAGTAAGATATCTGGAAATTTTGGCTGTCAATTCAATCTAGGATCAATAAGAAAGAGAGAAAAATAAAAAATAACGAACAATTAACTCTATCGAGCTATTAGTTTTTTTTTCAACATCCTTGTAGTACGATAGTTAATGGTACTAGTACATTTTTTACACATACCTAAATATTTTTTATTTTAATTTAACGTATCGTTGCCGTTGAGTAACCATAGTAAGATAAGCCCTGACATAGCTCTCGGTCTTTAAAAGGTGCATATATTTATGCCTAAGTATGCTCCAAGATTGTGTTACTCGGCTACGGTACTCATATATAAAACTCCTTGCACATTCGTTTCAAGTTGCATGTCAAATGTCGCTTGTGTGCAGCGTGATTGGTTGATATTACGTATGTGACGAGAAGGAGCTCTACTGTGTTCGCCAGTGCAACGACGCCAGCTGGCACTCTTTATTTGATTTCCAAGTGTACGGAGGAGCATTCAAGTTTTATGGCAGCGACGGATCCCAACAAAATTCGGAATGAAACACTCTGATGAGTTTGGATTCGTACCCGGGATTTGATATCGCAGTTCCCTGATTGTAGTTGTTGCACGCGAACCGTTTGCTCGTCTTCGCGAATGTTATGATTCCAATCAATTGCATTGATAGCTCTCTGAGATTTTTCATGGCAATAACGCTTTTACGTTTTCTTATAAATGCAATAAGGCTCTATTTTACGTTTTCTGTTTCTGATAACTTCATGTACTTACTAAGCTTTCATTCTTTAATTAAATGTTCCATGTAGTATCTTGTAAGATTTTTTTTATTAATATCTTGGTCTAGACTTTGATTTGCCATAGGTAAGTAAAAGTGACTTGGTGTTGTTTCTAATAGCTATGCTAGACAGGAAGGCCTATGCCATGTGGTGAGATATACTTTTAAGGGTGAAGAACATGATAAATGGTGTTATAATTGTTATAGTTGTAAGGGCGGTGAGAGGATTAGTGGATCTTAATTAAAAGTTTTAATATATGCACTGTTATTTATAAACATTGAACGTTAAAGCCATTTTAAAGAGTAACTCACGATAGATATCCTTATGTTTGTATTCCTGGCGGTCAAGGGGTGTTTTTTATATAAGTGAATCAACAATTGGTAAGATTAAAAGTGCTTTTTACAATACCTTCGAAATTCGTGAATAGACGGCGATACATGAGTATAATGTGAGGTGCGTGAACAACATCACGGGGTGGGGACGAGGTGTTTGCGAGCGGTCAACAGCGGTGACAAACACGCGTGCGACCCGATCACGTGACGCGTCCGTGACGAGGCCTACACGCGCTTGTTGCTAATGTTATCAATGCTTTAACACTTACCGCGTTGTTGTTATAAAACACAATAAGAGCCGTTTGTTTGAATGGATCGATGGCGTTAATGGTTAACCCGTTTTGTTTTTTGTTTTAGGGGTTGTGGGTAATAGTTACTTCCGCTTTGGTTGTTGTGCCTATAAGTAGTTGTTATTTTTCCTTAAATATCATTATGTATTTATTAATAAGAACGCCGAGATAAAAACTTGTACGTCTTCAGACTAATAATTTTAAAATCATTTCTCACCCATTTGTATTCATCTCAGTTTACAGGTAGAAGTGTAACTACCCTATTTAGCACAGGGTACCACGGTCCTTCGCTTTTCAAATACATATCCATAGTAAACTTTATCAAAGAGTCATATTGTAAGCAAACACTTCCCGTGTCAAGCATTCTTACATGTTCCTATAACATTATTACAATACTTTCCATCGCAAACTAAACTATTAAAGTAATCTTACCATAAAGCTACTCGTCATCATATACTAGACTTAACTGAAATATGCTTAACATTACCGTCTCAGTACATTCTAGACTGCGTCATCTATGTACACAAAAATTTACATGTATTTTCAAAAAAGTCAGATAATCATAGTTTGAACACTAGGAACAAACACAAACTTGCCGTTCCAAATCTCAGATTGCATAAGGTCGGGAACTCATTTGTGGGATTAAGCATTAAAATTATTTTTTTATTATTAAAAGCTTATTAAATATAAGCTACCACAAAATGTAATTGATTTACCCCAGCATAAGTTTAAGTCTCATTTAAAGTCGATTTTAATAAAAAAAGCTTACTATAGTATTGAAGATTATATAAATGATAAAAACTCATGGACATGTTGATCTCCACGCCTGCACTACTTTTGTTATCATCTATTTAAATTTATATAATACTTAACTGCTTAATAGTACTTTTGAAGATTAATATATTTTTAACCAATACTTAAAATGATAAAAATTTTAAATATAGTTTGCTTTACATAATTATTTTGATTACAAATTATTCTGTATTCAACACAATTTTTTTGAAAAGAGTAACTACTGAGTTTCTTGCTGGTTTCTTCTCAGTGGAAAACTACCTCCCGAACTTGTGGTAGCTTCATTTGACATTCATAAGTGTTCTTTAAGGACCTAAACTGAATAAACACTTTTCATTTTTCTTAAGTTTCATACCATGTCTTACAGTAAACAAATCATGTAATAATAACAATTATAGCAAATAATAACCATTTCAGACAAGTATTGATACGAAGTAAATATGTTTTGGTAAGCCGCTGTAAATATAGCTTTTCGTGAACAAACAAGCGCTCCTAAACAATACATATTTAAAAAGTCCGGCCTCGCCGAGGTTGCTCGTTAAGTCTAACCAATGCCCGATATCTACGTACGTAATATTGTAAGTGAATACGATAGCATGCTTGAACGTGAAACCTTTGTAAATATGTTATGATCCGATACGAATTATAGGGAATGGATATGCTTTAACCAACCGTTTTGGTGTCTCGATAGGCATTTCTACTAGTTGTAGGTACTACGATTCAAGTAGGCATTAACTTTTGACAACGAGTGTAAGAGGTCATTACCAAACATTTGAGCATTTAATAAATAATACTACAATCGTATAGCAACTACTGCTGAACTAATGCATATAATTTTCAGCATCGAGATTTTGAAGTTCAAACCGTAATCTCCTGCACTACTATATACTACTATGACATGTAACGAGCGACGTGATTATGAATTAAAATTCTGCCCAACTGACGCGATGGCTACAATTTTGGCGTGGACACTTTTTGAGTGCATCAAGTTAGTTTATTGTTTATCTAAGCCGCCACTGCTTTGTTTAACATCCATGTTAGTTAACTGGAACCACTAGCCACCATGCCATCAAGACCTTATGTTTGACATTAAGTCGTTGCTATAAATTCCATCGCAAATAGAGCAGTGAAAACCTTACAGTGTTCGGTTTTCGCCGATAAATAACCGCTGCAGCAGTACGGTTAATGAATATTGTGTCATTTTTCATCGACGTCCATTGAAATGTTCAAGTTTCTAAATAAATTCCCTAGTGTAAGCGTGCTTGATAAGCGGCATGCAAGCGCATCGCTCGAATTTATCATGTCGGGTTCAAAGTTCCAATACAATGTCACGTGGTGACTGCATTTTCAGTCGTTAACTGCATTTTATACATACAGTTCATGGTAGCATGATAAATATCATGTGTATATGAACTTTAACATTTATTATTACCAACCCAATAATATTTATTATTGAAGAACGATATGGCACATACTTATGAAGTCTGTTACAAACTCAAAAGGTTAACGGATGTAAGGATGGAACATTCTCATTTAATTGCAGAACAACAACTACTTTTCATGAGTTCGAGTTCCAAGAATGCACAGTGCATGTAATTTGGTACAAATTGCAGTTGAAGTATCAGATTATCTAAAATTTAAAGATGATTCCGCTATCTGGCAGGCAACAATGAACATTCATCGGTCCCAGCCTTAGATGAAAAATAAATAACCTGTTCTTAAAATGGCGTAAAGCTGTCGCTGCATTAAACGATGTGGAGGAGAAACTCTGACAAGACAAACTATGAGTTGTCTGGTAGAATGAAAATCGAAAAGATAGAACTTCTCGATGAAAAGAAAACGGTACATGAAATTAAAACCTTAATCCGCATATTGTAGTGAGCCTCTGTGAGATGTTAGATTCAAAGTTCGTGCTGAATAAGAATCAAACCTGAATTCTATTCCAGTGTAATAATAGGCTATCAAACATTATTTATCTCCCGCCCGCATCTGGTTGCAGCGTCCGATACTCATATATATTATTAATAATATAGTTCTTGATTGCAATGTTGAGCCTTGTCCTGCTGTGGTTGGCGCGTCATAATAAACACTGATATAATGAACATTTCGATTGTGAACTTTCATTAATTTGAGGTGCATATTTTTATTGACGACCCATTTTGTGTAATGGTTGGCAACTACACCAAGGATTCCAGGTTCAAACGGGTACAAACATTTCTGTGCAAGAACATGTATGTTTGTATTGGTCTGGGTATGTTTAGTATAATATGCATGTATCCAAAAAAAATATGTAAGTAAGTTTATCCGTTTTTTAGTACCCATAACACAAGTTTCACGCTTAGCTTGGGGTAAGATGGCGCTGTTTAAATGTAAGTGGATATTTATTAATTCCTTTCAAATTTTTTTATTCTGTTCAGTTTATTCCGAAATGTTCAATCCAAGGTGTTGCCAGTGGGGTGTGTTACGTCTTAATATTCTCATAGATACGCTATATGGGAAGGTCAGGATCCTGCAATGGGATATTATTACTGCCCGGGGTTGAACCCGGAACCTTTGGTGTTAGGCCCGACATCTGAACCAATAAACCACATGGGTCCAACAAACAACTAGGTCTATGATTATAGAAGACAGAATCAAAATACTTCAATGAAAAAGCGTAAATGTAAGAAAAATGCTCGTAGAAATTTAAAAAAGTGTAGGTAAATTTCTGGGAACAGTATGAAGGGCTCTTGGGCCGTCTCAAGTTAAGGCCACCTCGGTAAATCGCGATGCCGTAAACATACCTATTTGTAATTTTTCGTCATTAGCGCACCGTCCTTTCTTCAAGACGTTGGCAAGTGTCATTAATATTTATTCGGGCTGCTTTTTTGACTGCGCCTTTAAAAGCTTGCCTTTTATTTTATTGTATTCATTATTAAATGGGTGTGAAATTCAAAAGAAAAGGTGTTTGTCACCAAAACAGCTACTTTTGCATCACCTAGACCATAGCTTAGATAAAGATAGACTTATATCATCATCATAGTCAATCAGCCTCTTACATTGCATTACAGGGCACAGGCTTATAAAAGGGTTATAGGTATAAGAATATTATGTATTAAAACAATATTATTCTTCATCAATGCCGCAATGCGCCTGTTTCCCGAGACAACAGATGTTATGACTCTAATACCCGGTAATTTTACTAGCTACAGTGCCTCATCTCACACAGGAGTGCAAAACACTGGTATTTCACGGGACGATATCTGGCACTGCGGTGGTACTTACATAGACGACTTAGTATCGAGTCTTCCACAGTCTCTTACATAGCTTTTTGTATAAACTTAGGCCCTTCCTACTAAATGCAAGAAGCTGGACTTTGGCATTTAATACCATAAGAGAATGTAGAGCAGCGCTAAAACATTTTATTCGATTATGCAATGTTAAGGATGAGGGCATTAAAAAGAGGTCTACTGATATTTTTCACCTGAAACTTAGCGAACCTATGCGAGCTTGATCTAGTTTATAAGAACCCGACGATTTCCTGAATTAAATAAATATAAACATCGTTTGGATAGACCTTTTTAAGGAACACTAATTATGAATTTTAGACTATTTGCAATTAAAAGAATCGAGCATGTAATAATGGCTCGGTTTGTGTAATGCAATGAAAATATGAAAAAGTCTTGTTATATCGAGACGCCATTTGTATCCGTGCTTCTATGAAATTACAAAAGGCCATGGAAATAAAAGCGCAGTGAGCAACAGTAATTCCCTTTTCAAATTGCAGCGCCACAAAGCGCTGATGGAGATTCATTGGAGCCCCGCATCATTTATCAACTCAACGTTTCTTACTCACTTTTACACAGGGAGTTCTGGATTTAAACTTTATTTAACTCGTTAAAAACGCTTCATAGCATGATTGGAGTCTTATTTTTTGGTGCTCTTTTTTATGAACACTCCGCCCGCCGGGGCAACGATTAGTTTGCTGTCGACTGCTCTATCAGATTTTTGTTGTGATTGATTGTTTGGTTTTTGAAAAACGTGGACAGCGTTTAGAGTGAAGTTTGTTGAAATTCGTTTATAACGAATTTATCTTTACAAAAAATAAAGCGAAAAGACAATTACCAGTCAGATAGATATTTTATTAATTGATACATTTGATAAGACCTCTTAACTTAATGGTTTCATATTCTTAAATATTTTTCAATTTATGCTAAAATCGTGGTTAAAATGTTTGGTTATGTTAGTTTTAATCTATTGACTAGGTCAAAAACTCTCCATATTAATAAATCGATAGATACTTTAAAGGAGATTCTATAATTATCAAGTTAATTGGAATCTTTAATGAAACAGGTACTCCTACAGCTTTAAGATGATAGTTAAAATAAACACAGACTGAAACAACATAGAGTTATTCATAATCTTTCTTATAATAGACATGATTGGATGAAAGTAATAAGTCGTTTTCTTAAACGAATACGTGCTAGGTGTAAACGCATAGCAAAACAGTATGTGTCTCATCATTCCACGGCTTAAAATATTTTCATCATTTGTAATACAAGTAACGAACTCGAGAAATGTTAGATTATGGTACACAGATTACTAATCATAAAGCGGCCTTCCCGAGGATTTTATTAGTAGTGATTCGGCCCAACGGCCGATTCGGTTATCGGCCAAACCGCAGACCCGGACAACCGCTGGATTCCGGCCATACCTACCAAAACATCCGTATCCGGTTCGAATAGATACATCTATCTTTACTCTGTTACTGGCCAGTGTTAATATTTTGTATTTTACCAGTTGTATTATGCAGCGGAAAACATTATCTTATATTGCCAGTACTTTATAAATAAATATTGATACAATGCAAATTGAGAATTTGGATAGCTTCGGCATTGAAAAAAACGAATTATTGTTCCATTTTAATACGATTACAGTGATAAAAATTACAGAAAGGTTGTATTTCGCTATAAGACAGAATATTTCGACCGACGGTTATACGACACGTTAGCCGCCGGGTGCTGACTTAAAATCGATACGTGGTATGATGCTGGTGAGCTGACGTTGATGACAGTTGTTTTGTTTTATTTCCTCGTACTCGTTTGCTCACGATACGAGAAAAAACTTTCCAAACACACAGCCATTTTGAGGAAATTGACTTTTGGAGTGACAGCTGCCAAAGAATCGTTATATTGTGCACTACAGCAAATGTTACTTTCTTCTATTAGTGCTATTACTTTACAAATCACCTATTGGGGTATCAGGTTTATATGTTCTTAACATAATATATATTTAACAAACACAAAAGCGAAAAAACACTTAATTATAACATAAAATTTAAATTTGAAACAAACTTTTTACAAGGTACAGTAAAACTTTATCCTTACTGTGTTATATTCAAAACGCAATTAGACGAAGGTTATTCGTATACACGCCTAGTACAAACACTCAAAGCAATATTGTCATATTTATTACATACCTCGTAAAACTGTCATCATTGTTTCATACCTAGTAAAATTCCTGAGGTAATTTTTTACGAATGTATTAGGAGACAACCCATTTTATATTTTAGGACTCTTTTTACATGCTGGCTGGACATTCTTAACGATAAGATCTTTTATGAATCAAAATTTTCAATATTTTAAGTTTTTTATGTAATTTAATATAAGAATTTGAGACAGACCCTGCATAAGTTTGGCTACATAGTTGCTATTTATTCCTCTCATCATAGAATTTATATCTTTAGTACTAAAACAACCTAGAACAATACCGCGATTTTTATCTTTATGTTAAAAGTTAGTAACTACTCGGTGATCTGGTGTGACGTAAGCTACTAATTATTCTATTTCATTTCAAATAAAAACGGCATCGGAATGCAAAACAGAGATGCAGCTTATTTTCACAAATTGCAAAATGACAAAGATACGGCGAGCGAAACTTTGGCCGTTTGCGTTTCGTTTCCGCAACAGCATTAAAACAACAATATATAACACTCGTGAAGTATTGAAAAATGCGAGAACGAAACATTGGGCACATCTTTGAGTAGGGAAGAAGTTGCGATGCCTGAGGCGTTTCGATGTTGGCAACTTCCGCGGCTCGCACAACTGCTGTGAACCGGCCCAACTTTACCTACTTAGTTTTATTTCACACCCAATTTATTCGTAAGTTGCTTGCGTTAAAGCCGATTGATCTACAAATCTTTCGGGTTTGCTTTTTCTATATTTTGAGTGAAATATTCAATTGTTTGTTTTGCAAGTTGGAGATTTAGCAAATATAGTTGTTTAGGGTAGATATTAGTTGTGAGAGTTACTGCACCTGTTCTGGAGTTCATACATTCTTCTTAGTAAATAACGCCAGTCCGAACCAGTGGTAACTTCATTTGATATTCATAAGTGTAATAAATTAATATATTTATGATTTTGATTTAAAGGCATTATATCATATAAGGGTTTTCAACAAAAACTTAAGAGACCGAAATCGATATGTATTGGACGTGGTGGCCAACTAGGCCTTAGCGATCGTTCAACACGTACTGGATCAGAACGGCGGGTAACGGTGCAGAACCCTTTAAAGTTTAATATTTTTGAGGCAAACATTAGTCCACCAGTAAACGTTCAATGGCTGTACTCGTGGTAATCTTATTAAACTACTTATAAAATATTTGTATAATAAAATATTTACAAGCTAATGCAATATTGTGACTAAATATAATCATTGCAAAAGTGTTGTAATGATACCACTTTGCGGAAACTGGTCGTCCATAGACATACTGCCGTGACGGCTGATTACTTTGTTGTTAATTTATGCCATACAAAAAAGATAAAAAGTATAAAATCTTAATGCAACTGTTTAGACATTTGTTAGTATATTTTTTACCCAAAAACAATTGAAAGCCACTCATGTCCATTAACATTGGTGGCCATCGCTACACGTCACTACACTTAAGTATTAGAATTCCCACTAACATAAAATCTAAAAACATAAAGACGCAATATTGGTCTGCTCATAAAATGCACGGTTCATGTCCAAAAAGCCCTTAAAAGTAGTACCAAACCAATTTCCCTACTGGGGTTCAGGGTGTCACCGCGTAAAATAAAAATACCAGCGTAACAGCCACCCTGTTAGTAGGGGGTCGGGGATGCCAGTAATAAAAATTCGTTAATGGCTTTATTTACTGCATTATTCGTTGTGATGTACTGTAAAATCCACTATGGTGAGTGTATTAATAAAAAAAAATGGGTTTACTCAAAAATATACTAGGCGTTTTCTTATAAGATTTTATGTAATGATAACAAATGATTTTATTCCGATGTGAATTTTAAAATGTACTTAATACAATTTTAGTACCATAAATAGGCTTTATATGACCTATAGCCATACTATGTGATAAATATAATATTACTCCGTTTCAGTACACAAGCCGCCTACATTTAGATTGTATTGAAATAATTATATTGTACATAAAAGCTATAAACATATCTAAGTAACAGCACACGTATTAAGTAATTATAATAATTATTCCACAAATTAAAATCAAACTATGATTTTGGGTCTTAATCCGTAACTATAGAGGTATATACTTCATACCACTTCCCTACACCGGCGTCACAATTCAAAGGTATACCCCACTGAAAACAAGTTAATAAACAAATTTAATAAAGTTGCTTCGTATCGCGATTAGCTCAGATAAGTCTCCTTTAAAAGGATTAAGGCTTTGGGAACAATACAGGCGATTATCCCACTGAATGCTTGTCACCGGCAATGGCGGCGACGTAATATGTAAACGAGACTGTGGCGGCCTTGATTGCTCCTATCAATTGCAAAATGCAGAAATAATAAAATATCAGGCATTATTGGACTATACAATTTTTTTTTACATTAGGGATACACATATAGATTGTTTTTTAATCACAATATTCCGAACAATGGGGGGGATTCCCACTAGAAATAAAAAGTATTTCGTATTTTACTAATGAACAGGTATTATACAAGTAGAATAACTGGTATTCTATTCAACCTATCGCAGTCTATTGCTGGACATAGGTCTCCCCTATTTTTTCCCCCGGATAAGTTCTTATGCACTAACTGTTTAAAATGTTAAGAGCTGCCTTTTTCCGTGATCGGTTTATTTTGGCTCGCACCAGGTGAACATTACAGTACAGACGAGTCAGCTACACAATCACTGCCAAAACTGTTAGACTTTTATTCGTCCTGATTGTGCTTTCGGGTGTATTTTTCCACAATTGACTAAGAAAGCACAGAATTTAATGAAACTTTTCGCTCGAAAAATGACGCTCATTTATTTTGCTTTGACCAACTCCACTTTTAAGTCTCATTGGAGAACAAGCAGATATGGTTTTCAATTCACGCATCCAATGCTCGACCATTATGATAGTAACTTATTTTGGCATCGAGCCTTCAAATAATGTGCTTAAAACAGCAATTAAAAATTATTTCATTGCAGCGTAACCGCGGCCACACCTGCCGTCCAAAATGAAGTAATTCGACTCGTTGCGGCACGTCCCCGGCATTACTTACCATCTAGCAACAATTTGTTTTTTCCCCACCCCGCGAGAGAAACTCGAGCGCGCCTTGCTTTTTAGTCCCAATTTATTCTTCCAATAAACTTTGCCGCTTTGCTTTTTCCACGGTGTATGTCTAAAATATTTAAACGGTTTATGTATCTCACATACTGGTGGAGCGATGTGTTGCTTGTGTCAATTTTGCATGTAAAATTAATACGTCGAAGAACATGGCCGTAAAATGTCTGCACAAGACAAGTAATTGAAATAAGGATGAAAAGGGGAAAGAATCTGTGACAATCAGTATTTGAGAAGGTATGCGGAGGGCGGCAGTACGCCCGGTGGCTTGCGGCTCTAACGGACCGTGACAATCGCTTCCATGCTAAATGTCATGGTGGCCATTGTTCTTCGACCCCCCGTTCACCTCCCTTGCCCTAAAGTACTGGCATTTACTTCCCAAACCCTTATGTGATAAAAATGTAGGCCTTGTTTTAGCAGCAAAAAGGGTAAGCTTTTTGGAGGTCGTCAATATGAAGCATAAAAAAATATATAACATTTTAAATTACACCATGTGTTTAATCATGCCCATTAGTTTCTATTGTCGGCTTAAGTAAATTATGACAATGGAATAGTGAATTTAGTAAGTTAAAGTGAAGAAAATGATGGGGTGGGTGGGGGTACGTTAACTTAATATGGCAGGGGCATCACGGCAATTTGTTCGAGACGAACTTCCAGCCTGGCTGAGTGCTGCTGGCATGCAGGGCTGTCTGTTACCTACTACATTCAATTGAATAGTCAAAATAGGTATAGAAAAGAATTACAATTTGGTTTGTCCTCCATTTGATATTGCAAGGTATGACTAGTAATGTAATCATTTATATTCCCTAATATAGGTCCCTACCTATTGTACATACTTTGCCGCATTTGAGGTTAATTGAGATTGTTTTTTATAGTTTCTGTTATGTGACATAAATCGGTTTTTCATGTCAGGCAATGCTTGGCCTAAGTTAGATAGATGTTTCTAGAAAAAACTTTTTTTTTTAACTTCTTAATAAAGCAATTTAGTGTCAATCACAAAAAATCCTACTTAATGGCAACCGAGATCGCCCAAAGGTATCGTTTGAACCTAGAAATTCGTCATTAGAAATCAGTTGTGGCTAACAACAACAACTGATTTGGACAACCTCTGGACAGTGGTCCAGAGGTTGGACAGTGGTCCAGAGGTTGTCCAAATCAGTTTCGTCCAATCTTTCCAAAGAATAAAGTCTATGCCTTGCATTGCTGAAATTTGCTAATTTGCGGTAGCGGCCATCTTGGATTTGAAATTTGCCATGGTCTATTCTATTTTACTAGACAAGCTCTTTTGTTTGACACTCATGCTAAGGGGTTTGTGCAAAAATATGTAATCCACCATTATGTGGCGGTCATCTTGGACTTTCATTTGAATTTTCATCAAACATAGCCAAGGACACTCGCCATATTTACCTTTCAAACAAAAAAAAAACAAAATTAAACTAGACTCATCTGTTCGGGAGCTATGACGCCACGGACAGACACACACAGATATGTCAAACTTATAACACCCTGTCGTTTATGCGTCGGGGGTTAAAAAATAGGGTTGCGTAGCAGCCCTGCGACAAGTTTACGCTTGCGCTATCGGAGGAAATCGCGCGAAAAGTGATTATGGATCGCTAAGACTTCAGCTTAAAAACCTGTACAGGACACGCACACAGGCGTCTACTTCATTAGTACGCGGTCTGAAAATGCCGTAGCTTTGCGTTGTTTTTTTTCCAATAGGTATTGCCTGATATTGTTGTCCAGTTGGCGCTGAGATGGTGCTATTTTGACTTGTTGATATTATTTGATGATCATAACCGATGTTTCCAATTGAAATAGCACCGGAATCTTATTACGTAAAAAAACATTTTGTTTTTCTTTATTTAACGTGTAACCAGAAGTCTTGATATTAGAACGTATTTAGAAATACAAGTGTACATGCACTATAGTAGACTACACTATAGTGTAGATATTATTACAAATTAGTTGACACCTATAGACAATAGTAGTAGTAGCATAAGTATTTATAGAGTATTTCGTGCAGAATTGTCGTTGGATGTTATCTGATCGCACATAAATATTTATGATGGTGGCGGCGTTAATTTCATATTATAAACATGTTAACGCTCGATTTGAATACATATATTTTTTTTTAGTAAATAAACTAGTGTAGTTTATATATTTAAATAAAGTTACAGTATTATCTATTCCCATCGTCGTTTTCTGCCTCCAGGAACTTCAACGAAATTGATTTTGCTTTCGTGTGTTATTGGAATAAGTCTACGAAGGCAAGTCGTCGCGTCAACTTCATTACAGATCCTAAGTGAACATCGCGCGCGAACATCGCATGAAGCTTTTACCTATCGCATTTACTTTAATACGTATTGATATATAATATACATTATTAACAACTTGACACTTGTGTAGGTAGGATCGTCGTTCAGTAGTCTGCATTGGTATCTTGAATCTTAATCTTTACTATTTCTCCATTTGTTTTGGTTATGCCTTAAATAGACTATTTTCTAGACTAAGGGGTAATATAGGCAGTTGACACATACATTTTTACATGGAAAACAATATTTGAAATAGTAATGCGAAATGTTATTATATGATTACAATTTTCGTATAGGTTCAGTTCTCCTAAATCTTCTCCCTTCGGCTGCTAAATTGTGTTGAACGGATTTTGGTTACTTTCCTATTTATATTTTTATTTCTATGAAAAGAGTATAAAATATTTGTTACATTCAAATTAAGACTTTACAGACCTTAACATTAAGATGTATGTAATCATTTGTATGACTTACAAAATCTATACGATGGCATATAAAAGTTTATGAAACAAATTAATGACTATTACAAATAAGCTTATAAAACTACAACATTGAAGTATACATTTCACTCCTTCTATTACTGGAGTACAGTTAACAGAATATGTTATTGGACATTAAAAATAATATATTGTTCTGGTACTCACAATCAATAATATAGTTATGACAATTAATTACTGCGAATCCGTCATAATCTTTAGTTCACAGCACAACTTCCTATACTAGACGCATAACTATGGTATTACGGCGGGAGTAATAGAGCTAAACACGGAAAATTGTTCTGACGCAAAATGTCCAACGATATTTAATTTCTGTGTTTATTCCACATTCGCTGTTGACTGTACATTATCGGGTTCCAGCAACAACTTCATTATGAAGCCATAAGTCTGCGCAACGCTTACTGTTTGCTCTTTACAGGGTTACGTACGTGCTGTGAAATAACTTGATGGACTTTTGAACGGGCTGCGTTGTAATAATCAACGGATTGCGCTGGTACGTGGAACGTTATTCTATATGCGGTATCTGGGGATGTATTTGTATTACATTAATTGCGTGTTTATTGCTTTAAATGACGGACTTAATACTTTTAGTAGTATTACCTTAAAAGAGTGGGTTTATTCCTAAATAGGACAAATGTGATTAATTTGTTTTGTTTTCTTATATGCATATTTTTCATGGAATAATTCATTGATACCTCTTCCACATTCTATCTAAGTATTTGTCTATGGTTATGCATATAAGGGAAAACATTACACGCCCAAAACAAAACTGACACATACGTATAAACGACAAAGCTTTTCATACGTATACAAATGTACCGTCTTAGACTCCTTTTGAGCGTCCTTTGCATTGTTTTACGCGCGAACCCGTACGGGGAGTTCATAAAAATCATAAAACGTCGTAAGGGCCCACCCCCATTTGTTTTACTATTTGCATGCTATACAAGGCGGACGAAGTCCTCTACAAAGATCGACAATAAAAGTGTATTTGCGAAGAAATTTAATAAAGCAGAAGTGGACTGCCATTACGGGCCCCTCAGCCTTCGCGACTTGGCCGCTTGTTATTCGTGCTATGGCGATTCGTATTTGTTCGAGGCGAAACAATCGATGGTTGAGCGTCGTTATAAAGAGCCGTGACACCCCCCGGTCATTAACTCGCACACACGCGCGCCCGTTAGCCTCTGACCAATGTCCGCAAAGGAAATACCAACAATTTGGCTTGTTTACTTGACAATTGATAACGTACGCAAATACGCGTATATATAAGCACACCTACACAATACCTATACCTCTATAGAGGGTTACAATTCAAGAGCTTTCAACTGAAGTTACAAGTTATTGGGCAAAGTCTAGCAAAGTCCAGGGCATTTTGGTTCCCTCGGGAAATATTGTATGATATGTTGCGGTCTCACTATTTTATCTTAGTACACATTTATACCAAGATGTGAAAAAAAAGGTAAAATTATTGTGTAAAAGAAAAAGATTTACATTTGTCACATTCAGTGACTGGCTTATGATTTATATAGTTTCAGATGATAAGCCATCGTGCTAGTCCAGTGCGTAATAACGAGTCGCCAGAACCTCATTTGCTATATTGCAAATTAATTGAACCTCAGTTACAGTTCAGGTTGTCTTGGATCCCAAACATTTAACAGTAATACTCTTAAAACAGTATTAGAATAATATTACTTTTTTTCTGGTACAAAAATACTGACGTATCATTATAGTAATATTGTTTTAAGAGATAGCGGTAATCCCCCAGTACGCCTACCAACAGGTTTTTGTAGAATGTAATCCCATACACACCTTAAGTCTTTTAAGGGCACTTCCAACCATCGTAAGGGTTACTAAACCTCTATATTATTAATAAAAATATGAAATTGATTCATTTGTGTTTTATTTTTATAAAATGATCGGTATATGTAGCTGATAATCGGCATTAGTGTTATTCAAGTAGCTCCTTACGGCTTAACGTCTTCCCCCAACGGTTTACTTGGTAACATAATTTAATTCATCGAAGTACGGAGTGGATTTACGTGGGATTTAAAATTCTCACAGATTTGTCTATTTAGGTGTTTGAATGGGCTTGCCGGCGCCGAAGGAGCTACATATTTATGGATTTGTTTGAAGTGAATTCAAGGAATTATAATGTATTAAAAATCTTTATTCTGTTCGATTAAATAATGGTTACCTATATTGTGGTGTTTAATACTCCTCAATTTATAACGTTGCCTTCTATATTTGATTTTCTTTTCAGTTGATCGCAATCCCCTTCGGAACATAGTTCTCTCCCATTTTGTGAGTCAACATAGGTCTGGTTAGTAATGTTGGGGAGGCAGGTTGGTGGCAGTAATAATTTCCAGTAGAAACGATGGCTCTGCTGTTTGCTTTCTGGTATATTTTCTATTTGCGCCTCTTATGAAACCCTCAACAGCGTATGTGGATATGCTATTCAGCTCTGGCAACTCATCCCTCATCAGCTCATGATGCGTGTCCACAGTATCCCCACCACTTCACCGCAAGCCTACTCGTATAGGGTGTTTAGGCCTTAGTCTTACACGTGGGCCCAGTGCGGATTGGCCCGACTTCACGCACAATCTTTGAATTAATTCGTAGGCACAGAATTCCTGACGATGTTTTCTTTCACCGCAAGATCATCGGATAAATGTAAGTATAATTTAAAAAATGCATTTGTACGTGGCGGGATTTAATCCGGCGCCCATCAGATCGGCAACAGTCCACACCAATGAGCCACCGACGTGACATATGGCAATATTAAACTTAATGTCATATAAAATAAATTATATTCACAATTTTTATCATAAAATTGTTTTATATATAAATCATAAATTTGTTTTATATAATTATTTTGATTACAAATGATTCTGTACTAAACACATTTTTTTAAAAAAGAGTAACTACCGAGTTTCTTTCTGGTTTCTCTTCAGTGGAACTACCTCCCGAACCAGTGGAGCTTCATTTGACATTCATAAGTGTTCTGTAAGGACCTAAACTGAATAAACACACTTTTCATTTTAATTTTCATAACATAAAGTATTTAAAATGAGTCATTAATTATGAAAGTTGTGTTAATACTGACTAACAAAACTTTAAAACTTTAGGCCGATAAACTTCTTCTACAGGTAACACTCTACGAAGAAGATTCGTAGCATTTTCGTAGCATATCTAGCGGATTCATACAATGTACATTATTTATTCTACACATGTTTGTGTAATAGCCTACGTATCCTTTTCTTTTAAACACATAAACCTAAATGTAAAGAGAAGAAATAAATTGGATCATTATTCATAAGCAAAAAGCTTTTTAACTATATGAGAAGTAGGTATATAAAGTATAATGTACAAAAGGCTACATTTGTTACAACACGTTATAAAAAACAGCTTTTATTGTTTTAACAACTTTATCTCAATAAGGTAATGAAATGAAAAATAAGGCACTATACTTTAATCTATCAAACACCTTATGAAGACCTACTTCAGGCATAAAACCTCCTCATAAAGCCTGGGTATGGAAATAATTTTTTCTTAACCACGTAGGCTAAATGCTTATTGGTTAACGACTCTAATATCCTTAAATGGCTGGCGGGCCAGTCAAAGTAAAAAGAGGGACTCAAGATTATTGCCATGCATCTGATGACTAGTCATTGTGATAGTTGCTTAACTTTCGTGATCGACATACAAATGTGCTAACCGTTATCCTATCGAGCCATCATACGCTCTTAAAGTATATGTAAACCTGATTTGACCATATTGACTATCATTTAGTTGTTTTTCGCATAAAGCGCGATCATTAATGCCAATCTTATTAAGGTTGTCGTATTCGCTTGGCTAGTTTAATGAAATTAAAATAAAAACGAGTCGATACGGCGACGCTCCTGTACATTAATGTAGGTGCCGAGTCACAAGGGTGTGTGCGGCGCCGACGCGTCGCGTGCCTTACTTGTTGCGCGGTATTAGCTACTAAACAATATTGACTTACTTTTTATGTATTATTAATCAACCTTAACTCGTGCGAAATGCGAGATGGTTTTCAATTTATTTATTTTCTCAAATTAATGAAGGAAAAAAGCATATTCTGGAAGCTTTGCCTATTATTGAATCAGCGATTGTTAATACAATCGCTGATCGTATGCAGGTATCGTATTTTAACTGAATCTTATACAAGCTTCTTGTTTGAGATTGCATGAGACAACAATAAATACTTTATGTTAAAAACAATGGACGATAGCCATCGTTTTGTATAAAATTAAAACGATACTTATTTGAAATGTAATAAAAACTTACAGAAAGATTTTTTTGCAACAAAAGCAAGTTATTGGTTCCGGCCACGATACTTGACTATTACCGCGCTATCCCGACTTTTAGGACTGGACTGCGGTAATTAGTCCACGCTGGCTTTGTGCTCTATCTAAACAAAGTTATTTGTACTTGGGAGTGCACTTTTCTGTTGTGGCCGGCCGGGAAATACGTAACTATTCTGCTGTGAACAGTTTGTTCTGAAGTATTTTAACATTTTTCGTGACGGTCATTCTGTTAATTATTTTTGCCAGTTTCATGTTCTTTTATACTTGGACACAGCATATTCACTTCAGGCTCTTATTTCTTAAAGTCAGGAAATCAGCCTACGAATGTGTTAGTTTTGTTAAGTACACTACTGTAGTTAAAATTGATACTTAATTAATTGTTTAGTAAGGCACTTATGTTCAATACACCCTTTTAAATGTGTTCCTGGCAATTCACAAGAATGTAGTGGTGAATTAACATGTTCATTAATTTATTGTCCTGGACTTAAACGTCGCAAGGCTCTCCCTTTTCGTTTGAGGATACTTTAGTGCAGCAGTAGGCGTTACGACTAGTACGAGTACCCAATTAGTTCTAGTTCTAGTAACTAAATAATATATGCCGTACTTATCATCATATCCCGTGTCCGTATAATCAATACATCGTATGACCTTTAATGCAGATAACTGTGACGGCACACAATATCCACAGACTCCCTTGGGAGTATTTATTACCCTTTTTACACCCCTTAGGTGAATTTTATTTTATTAAACAGTCCCAGTACGTGAAAGTTCCACTAGTTTAGTATTCAAATGCCAAAGTATGAGACATCATTTGAATTTAAAAGTAAGTTTTGAACTCTTTAGTGAGTTGAATGTTCAGCAAATGCTGGATAATGAACGCATATAATGACCAGTGTATTGCATACTCGTATGTTGTTTATTTTTCGATACTCAAAAATCTAAGTTTTAAGATAGTATTATTACTGTCGCTTAGTGTATGTTTTTTGTTATTATTAGGTATCGATTGTGAGAATTTGCGAATAGATTAGATAGACATATAAGGCTGTTTAAATAATTACCTATCAATTTACATATCAAAAGTATAAAGACCGTAATAATCCAAATTCTTTAAGACATATAAAGATCTCGATGTGTATACCACATTGGAGGAACAATCCAAAGATCCAACTGGTACCTACGGGACGTGACGCGTCTGAAACCCTTTAATAGTTGGGGCTACGTTACGGCGTAATTTACGCGTATGCCCATCATGGACAGATTGGAATACCCGCCGCCGCGTCGGCGCTCGTCGGCGCCAACCGACTTGTTGCAGACGTATATAACCGGCTGGTTACTTGACACTATAACCCATTATGTAGTTGTGTTCATGAGAGTCAGTGGCTTATTGGTGTGGACCGCTGCCTTACGATCTGGAGGATGGAGGTTGAAATTCTACCACGTACCAATGCCTTTTCGAATTTTCGAAATTATATACACGTTTATCCGATGCTCTTACGGTGAAGGAAAACATCGTGTGGAAACCTGAGCACCTATGAAGTGATTCAAAGGTTGTGCCAAAATTTGACCAATCCGCACATCCTATATGGGTAGGCTCTTGCCCCTCAGTGGGGACGTCAAATGACGTTTACTTTTGATGAGCTATAAGAAACAGCTTGCCGAAGGTTTTGCTGGATTTCGTCCTTGAGAGTATTATAAGTAGCGAACGCTTGAGAAGCACTGTGAAAAATATATTTTACAAATTGTACGTGAGATCACGAGAAAATATATTTGAAATAAAAACTAAAAATAAAAATGTGGTGAATATTATTTTATGAACGTATTTGATATTTTACCTGGCGATCAATGTCGATTGTCGTTTGCATTTATAAATTCTGTATTTTTATCTTAAAAAAATATATTTTATCACAGTAAAACATATTTCTAATAATGAACAGGTCACCGGTTTTCGTTTAAATCATATTCATATACGGGCAGATTGAATTTACGCATTCACAAGAACTTATGAATGTCGAATGAAGCCGCTATCGATTGGACAAAACTTGAATCTGATGAAAGCAGAATGACGCAACGTAGGCATTCTTTAACTTTTTCGCTTTTCCACCAAAAACATATAAAAAATATATTAAATATGTTCTTAAAGAAGTGTTCTTATATCAATGTAATAAGATTTTGCATGATGCTTAAATGCTGGCTTTCAAAAATCTATTGTAAAATTGATCATAGAACCCTCTTAACAAGATTTAGGTGGTTTATAATGATAACAAATATTTCAGATACCTTTTCTCTAAAGCTTAGCAAAGATGTAGATCTACTGTCACCATACAACTAATAATGTTACTATAGAACCTTTTGCGAACTGACAGCGAAAAATATGCCTACCTGTGAACTAGAAACACAGACAATATAACCGCTATTAGAAAATACTACAACTATTAAGCCACTTATTAAGATCGAAAAAATTGAAGACTTTAGTTCAAGAAAATATTTTAGTTGTAAAATGTATACACATACTTCAGCGCAGTCACAGTGCCACCGGGTATGCATAAACTGCGAACGGTCTTTTTCAACTGCATGTCAGCAGCATATAAATTTAAGTCGACGCGCACAATATTCAGAACATGCGAGCGCTGTAAATAAGCATGTCCATACAAATACAAGGGTGTAATTTTGGCGTAAGGCACTGAAAGTTGGCCGGGAATCCTTTAGTGTCGCTATACTGTCGTTACAAAACTGAAGATTTCATCCCCTTCGCATTTAAAGCTTTCGCAAAGGCTAATATTTTTCAGCAACGTAAGGTATTCAACGTAACTTTCTAACTTCATTATGTTTATATTTACTTTTTCATAGCGTGTCATGTCATGACAAAACATATTATGTTTCGTGCAAATACGGTTTCGTATACAAAGTGGAACACTAAAACTGCTTAAGTTTGAGTGAAGGCGTCAAGCAAACAATCGGTGTGATTTTTATGGATGATGTGAAATAGAAATGACTATTCAAAAGCATATTTTTATAACACTAGTGATAATATATGACATTAAATTATAATTTATTATATTGAACGAATTAAGTTTTATTTCAATAAAAAAAAAGAAAATCTTTAGTTAAATTTTATTAGCTAACCCTTGTCACTTTTCAGCTTTTTAAATTGTTTGTATAGTTTTAATGCCACTTTAAATAAGTTATAGGTTTGTTACCGTTATTTATATATTTTTATTATATTTATGTTTAAACGTATGCAAGCTTGTCTTCAACATGCGATACTTAGGATATTATATTGAAGGCAACTACGTGTTCGATATAGACTGCTTATTTAGTATTACCGACTACTGCAAGTGACGTACGACATAATCAAAGTACGCCAAACTACGGGCATATAATAGCCGCGCTTTTGCGGACATTTATAAATTGAGTTTGAGTTTTTTTTTATAACATAGGGAGGCAAACGAGCATGCGGTTCACCTGATGGAAAGTGTCACCGCCGCCCATGGACATTTGCAACAGCTGAGGTCGCAGGATGCGCTGCCGGCCCTTTATATAAGAATACGCTCTCTTTTTGAAAGATGCCAGGTCATATCGTTCCGGAAACGTTTCCGATGACAACTGATTCCACAAATTAATCGTACGCGGCAGAAAATGTCTATCAAAACGAACTGTAGAAGATCTCCAAGTATCCAGATGGTGTGGGTGAAATCTGGAATTCTGCCTCGAAGTACGTGAGTGGAATTCAGCCGCAGGAACAAGCCCAAATAACTCGTCAGAACATTCCCCATGATATATGCGGTAGAGGATACAGAGCGAAGCCACATCTCTACGCAAACCCAAAGGATCAAGCCGATCGGAAAGATCCTGATCATTGATAATTCTAGCCGCTCTTCTCTGAAGCTGGTACTGGGGTGCCCCCGCCCACAGGTGAGAGCAATATTCCATGTGCGGCCGATCTTGCGACTTGTAAAGTTGCAAGCGATGGTCCGGCATGAAATACCGCCTCGACCTGTTAAGCACACCGAGCTTCTTTGAGGCCAACTTGGCTTTACTCTCCAAATGACCGCGAAACTGAACACTGCTAGAAATATCAACACCAAGAATTCCGATACTAGCTGAGGGACTAAGGGGAGTGTTTAAAAATTTGGGCGAGACTGCAAAGGGTGTCTTTTTTGCGGTGAAGCACAGACTTGTGTCTTTTTGGGGTTAAACTGCACTAGATTGTCTTGACCCCAATCGGAGACTTGATTAAGAGAAGTCTCGACCTCAGACACAATTCTGTTTCGACACTCTTCGACGCTTTCCCTAAGAGAAACTGGCACGGCCGTATAGAAGGCATCTTGTAGGAAATGTAGTACTAACCTTTCATTTTGTTATTTACTTTATTCAATTTACAATATTATTACATTATTATTTTCACTTAGATATCACTATGCATTTTCATCTCTTTATTATCTTTCCGAACACTTTCGTGTAATTTTCTTTACTTTTATGCGTTGAATTCTCGCGTTTTACACAAATAACCCATTATAAGCCTGCGAACAACGCATATAATTATTTCACATTCGATCCTTTGAGCCTCAATTACTTATATCCGGGAGTACTTATACGTACCGGACACGTGGCATTTCATCCCTTAGCATTTTTCCTTCGTTTCCCATTAAATTTATTATTATTTTCACCTTATTTGGGGTTTTTAAATTAAGTTGTACCTTTATTTGACATGTTTATTTACATTTATGTCGTATCTTAGCAACGCTCAATTTACTCTTAAATTCCTTATTTTGATATACGACTACGTTAAAATCTTATTAATTTCGAATCTAAATAGAAATCATTTCAAATTCGATGGTTGTCAAGGGTGCGATATAAATAGAGGCCTTTGGCTGCTGTAGTTTCTTTTCGATTCATTCTTTTACCAGTTTCTTTTGGATTATTTTACTAGTCTGATACGAGTCTATTCTTTGTGGAGAATCATAATATACCAAACTCTCATTTACATTCCACAAATCGCTGCTGCCGCTGCTGCTGCCGAGGCTGTTACGTGAGAAGCCTAACTATTGGAGCTTCGGGTGTCCTATCGCCGGAGCTGACGCGCACCAGGTGCCAGTGAATCCCTGGAAGCGCCCTAATACTACGCGGCCCTGTGGAATCAAGCCCTCCACGGCGCCTCAAACTCACTGCTCGTGCCATCGTGCTCATCCTTGCAGTTTCCTTGTGCATCCTAAGCTGTAGAAGACGAACAAGGAAGATACAAGCTACCACACTATACACCTTCATCACACATACCTCTCACTCTACACCTCCACTCATTCCCAACCGTGTATAATTATTTTGTATTAGGTTTTTTATATTAAATTCCATATCCCTCTATTATTGGTCTTCTCATTTGTCGCTTCACGACAATCTCCCGTACTGTCATCCGCATAGCAATGAATACCGTTAATTTGCAGCATATCATTGGTATGCAGCAAGTTTGTAAGGTTCCTAAAAACGAGCTGTAGAATAAAGCAATAGCCATAATACATGCGGTACCAAAAGATGTGAGGAGAGATGCTACTACGTCGATATTTTTGTTATTTTCCAAAACTTATATATAGTGTCGGTGTTACTCGTACAATAATATACGTGCTATAGACACGCACAAAATTATAAATTCTTAATAAGGATGACAACTGATCTTCATTGGAACTTTCTGTTCCGATCGGTTCTGCTGGCTCGGAAGAGTTCTGGTGATTAGACTGTTTTTGGCAAGCGATATGTAGCATAGGACACGCTCTGGCTCGATGGGCCGAGACGATTTGTAAAAGGTCGATGTTGGAGGCTAAATGAGTAAAGAGAAGTGCTGCTATATTTAGCGGAAAATGTGGGAAACCTATGTCCAGTAAGGTACTAGGTTAAAAGCGAGACGAGATAAAATTAGCACCAATTAGCTTTATATAAATGAATGTATCTGTATAAGTATTGAACTAATCAAAATATTTTATTAAGCCAGTCAAATATGTACATACATAATTTAAGTTTCGTTATTTAAATAGGAGAAAGTAATTAATATAGAATTGCACCACAAAACAGTACCCAAAGCTGGCATATAAAACATGTATTTGAAGCAGTGTGAGAGTGCGCTTTTGGAGAAAGTTTTTCTATTGTACATTGGGAAAATACCACAGTTTCCACAAAACCTAAACGTGGCGGACAAAGAACTTTAATTCATTCCGTATCAATTCACAGCTTCGTTTGAAAATAAGACATTGAAGAAAAATGTTTAATAGCAGATGGAGCGAGTACTGCTTTTGTTTGAAATGCAAACGGCGTGCCGTTGGCGTAGTTTTGTCGCAATGTTAACTTTAACAGTCGATGCTTTGTATTTATTCATATTGAATGTGAACGGTGATGCAAGTTTCTGAATTATGATGTATGATTCTATGTGTGAACATTTTGAAATGGTCTTCAATATTAATTTCCGTTTTGAAATAATATTAGCTGTGAGTTTTCGCAAAATAAGTTTAAAACATGGCTGTGTATATATAGACAGACTGGTTCAACACATAATACCTCGTTGAGATATTTGAAGTATTTTGTATACATTTATTTATCTTAAAAAATTAAGCAAACACATTAAAATTATACAAAAAAAAATAATAACAAGATTTATATATGGTTTGATTCCACCCCCCTTTTAAACCTGTGAAAAATAAAATTCATTGGGAAATTACTTAAAAAGTAATTTCCCAATGAATTTTATTTTTTTGTTTAGATTAAAGTATATATAATGTAATAAATAAATATTAAATTAAACAAAGGGACAAACGATAAATAAAGATGTGAGTTTTCCGAGACAACCCTAAACCATCCCAGTGTCCCGCCTGATCCCGGCGCTGATGAGCTAAACTCAGAGGACATTTTCTTTATAAATATTAATACGGTATCTTCGAAGTTGCATTTTTTATTTACTTTGTAGCTATAAATCATGGCTGTTGATTTATGTTGTTAAAAACATAATTTAGATGCATAAAAGTTTTGGAATATAAAAATTATGTTTACGCTTGTATACTGTAACATAATCGTTTTGTATCCTATGAGTTCCAAATTATACGTATTGAAAACAAAAATGCGTACTATTTCGAGTATATTTACTAATAATGTCCTCTGCTAACCAAAGGCTACTAAAAATATTATAAAACTTATGTGTGATATGATTATTTTAGATAATTTAATGGTTAAAGCAATATCAAAATTGGAATCATCATAACGATAATTCAAATTATTTATTGTTTAAGTACCCAAATGTGATCTTTTAAACGTAAGCTCTAATTGCATTAATGATTAATCTCAAAAACTTAGTTGGGGCAATTTTGGTCTGCAATTGTATTTTAAAAAGATTAGTTGGCGTAACGATTAATAAGGTTAAACGATACATTATATATAAACAATACGTGCTTAAACTAGGATAACATTATAACTTATAAAGAACGATGCATTTTAATAGAAACTTTGGAACTATGTCTATTATAATTCTACAAACGAGCTGGAATACCTCACTTAAAACTTTAGAAGGTAATAAACATTGCAAATAAAGAGTAATGAACTAATTTATTTAAAATATTCTTGAGAAGGTAACTAAATAGTTTTAATTCACTAATGTCAAATCCATGTTTAAGGTTTTCTCATCTACATCTTGATATAAAGTTTAGTGGGAATATTATTATCATATGATTGGGTATGGCATTTGTTGGCAACCAATTAGACTAATGATTAATTAATATACTCGTACTATGTATGTTTAAAACAACATTGCATAAAACTAAAAGCTGATACTATGTCATATTTAATTAAGTCTACATATATTGAGAGACTTATGTGCTCATTAATTCTTAATTAAATTTTATCAATTATAAATGTAACAGACACACAGTAAAACTATCCAAAATACACGAATATTTGTCTTCACTAATTATTATTATGTTCAGTACTTTTCCTAAGTAATAAAACTTTCCGTCCAGACTTTTGTATTTCGATACAAAACCAACTAAGTGACCATTGTATCCATGATTCACTGCTAATACCGTAGCGGTAAGTGGCATATTCGGTAGGGCTTTGTCGTTTGCCCGTTCATGCGCCCTCGATAACAAGTTTAATCCTTGTTGCGCGTTTCAATCAGCTACTGTAAAGCCAGTTACGCGCTACCGTCCATTGTTTCTCCAACTAACACGTGACCCCTGATTAATGGCGGAACGTTCGCATTTAATTAATTATTCAACAAATTAATAATGTTGGAGTGCAGCTGACGGCGTTGCAGACGCGCGTCGCCGGCATGCGTGGCGCTGGATTGCTCTTCCACAACTAGTATTAATTAAAGAAGACTTATAGAAACGTGGGCAATGTATGAAATGTAATTGCAATTGCGAAACCCGACTAATGAAATAGCAGCTATCGACACCAATTGATTTGCACGAACATAGATTGCGAGCATGATTTATTGGACTGGGATACTTTCTCGTAAAGGTCACCACGAGACTCGTGTAGAAGGCACGTGTAACATATGCTTAGCCAATTATTAGAAGGTTTATACTAAATGTATGTATCCGACTTTGTAGGTTTCCTTTTGACCAATAGAAAGGCTTAATCTTAACATATTGGAGGGATTTAGACCTTAAAACTTTGCATGTAGTTTAAAATATCAATGCTTGACGATTTCTTTTGGAGTACTGCTACTGTCACTGTAAGTTCAAAAAGATAGAGATTTCAGTCGATGATTATAATCATTCCTTAGGATCTAGTGCATGTTTTACGATGTCATTACGACCTTCTTCTTTACAACAAAATAAGATGGACTACAAATAGACAGACTTGACTAGAAATGTCTAATAAATTTATTCCATTTATCATTAAAACAATGCACAGCGCTCAGATTATAAAATTGCTGAATTCCACCGCGACCGTTGTGATAAGCGTTTTAAAAGCAAAAAGTAAAACTCCTTTATCGTAAAGATGGAAATCTTAGCGGGCTTGTAAGAAAAACACATATTTGAGGGCAACAAAGCCCCGAGCGGGCACTTAGCGTGGGCTATTAAGGACTGTGCGACCGCCAGCGCGACGAAACGACGAAAACTATAAAACCGTTAAAGCAACGTTTCAGCAGCCGTAAAGAGCGTCGCAAGATCTGTTGACAATGTCTCTCGGCCGCCATAAACCGTATGCACCCGGTGAGCAGTAAAACATAATGGCGCTCTGATTAAACTTATCTCCCGACCAAATCACGACCTCGCCTAATAACCCGGCTCATTCGCAAAACACGCGTTTTTATTGGTTGCATTGTATCAATATGGCGGTGCCGATTTACGGCTTCTTGGCCCGCGCCCAGCCGGCACTACATGTGTTTGTGCCGATACTAGCTCCGACAAATACCGGAACTAAGCTGCAATGTCACAGTGGGGTTGGTAGAACAGATACGTTTAGCATATTTTGTATTTGGAATCCGAAGCATAAAAATATACCGGTTATCACTAATCTAGCTTCCAAGTACCACAGTATAATAGGCTGTGTGAATGTCAGTGGATATTTTTATTTATTAAAAAAAATTCTCATCAATTAGCTCAACGAGGACTAAAGGTCGAATTCTAAGATTGTCAGCACTCCAGAACTGGTTCGCCCCAATGGACATCGGTCCTGCGAAATAGATGACTGGCTCAATGCCACTTCAAGATGCTGATCCGGCGAGTCATATACTCGTAGGAAACTTAAGTGCTCTTCCCAATCTCAATCAATAAAAAATCTTGGAAAGTGATATAATTCAATAATGTCATCCCTTTCGTACAGTAAAAGTTAATACTTTATAAATAAAGTAGGCAAATTGTGTTCATTAAAACGGTGGCAAGCATTTAGCAAACTCCAAAATAGCCAGCCAAAATAATTATAAAATTAATGAATGTTGCGTACGCGGAACACTTTAACTTAATTTGCAAGTCATTGGAATTGAGACCTGTTTAACTCCTTCGCGGGTTTGTGGCAACCATTTAAACTACACCCAACAAACCGTTACATTTAAATAAGAGCACTTGCAAAGTGTGTAGCGAACACCAGACGTCTTTATGTACGCGAAACTTGTATACTTAGCTTTCACGCGATTATTCTGAGATACCGAAAAAGTCTGGATGGCATAGGGTAATGTGGGGGTCATATAAAACGGTAAGACCTCTCAAAACGCTTTACAAGTGCTGGAAGGATGTTATAAAGGTTTTACGATCACGTTCCGTCAGCGAATGTTGCATTGGCCTTAATGGACGACCTAAGTGCACAGGGACATTCACGACATCGGTAATGCGCTAAGAAAACGTTGGTACGGATGCTAATGCCACTAACGCTTCATTAACGGAGCAAGCGGGAACCGTTCGTGGAAAGGACGATGAACGTCGAGCTATCGTCTTTTAATATGACAATAACAAATAGTATTAGCAATAAAACTTCTTGGACTGACAACTTGGTAACTCGAACAGCTGGACTAGAACCTCCTTCAATTATTTTTATCATGGGTTCCGAAATATAATCTTCCGTGCTTATCCAGAGCGTGTTAATTGGTCAGCAAAGCCTATTTTTGATATTGGGCAGGATGCACCATGAACACGTGTGGTAAGCTTTAAAAGTAGTTGAAGATTAATTGCTTTTATGCACCCAAATTACTATTATTCAGACGGACTTAAAATTATGAAATTGATTAATTAAAATCTCAAAATGAGAGTATTGAATAGACAGAAATCAATTTTCTTTTTAACTTTTTCTTATATATAGAAAATATACATATAATTCATATGTATGTAAATTTCCATAATAAATTGATTCGACAATATTCTAACCGGTAATGGAACTAACCACAGGCACGGCTAACTATTGAAAATGATCAATCAAACGTCTGCATTCTAACATTTCCGATGTACAGATAGCAGATAGGTACATACATTAATTTGGATGAGTCGCGTATTCGCTTAAACAAATTAACGGATAACGATCGCTTAACGTAAAACAGAGTACATGCTGAGGAGCGAAACGTAAAATATATAATAGTACGTGTTCAATAAAAGCTTTTGAAAGTTCATTGCTACCGTGTCGCTTGATTTACTTTGTGTCGGAGCGTTTATCTTGGATGATTCATCACATTGGACAATAATGACGGAGATTTGGTTCCGAAGTAAAACAAATCCCACATCGATTAGTAATCCGAGACATTTCGGGGTTTGTTCTGCTTTCCATTTTAGTTTGGGAGCGCTTGGCGCTTCGGATAACTCAGGAATATATTGTATACATTGTTTTCGTTGCTCATTGGTTATTTGGTATAAGATTGATTCCACATGCTTGTAATCAAATGGTCACAAGAATACATTTATAACTAGAAATTGTATATCTTAACCCTCTACTGCATGAATTATTAAAGAGATGAAAAAAATATATATTTTTCTTATGGATATGGCTTATTTTAGCATGATTAGATAAATAATCGATAAAACATAAATAAGTTTTTAAATGTAGAAAAAAAACTACGATACCATATATGGACTCGTATGCACTGCGACAAAAACTCGGTTGGACATATATGGTATCATATGCAGTCAAACAAAAATATACAAATATAGAAAAGGAACATTATCTGAGGTATACAAAAGTAATATTTATTATAATAAGTCATGGAATGAAACAAGACAGTTTCTTTTATCATTGCAGCACAGAAGAACTTTGCATTTTATGTCTTCATAGAACAATCTATGAAATGTTCACGTTGTTTCTACCACGTAAGCCAATGTTCAATATTGTCTGTTCTGACACTGTTCAAGAAAATGTTTTCTCATCTTTTTATAAGATACTGTGTACCAAGATTGGTCGTCTTCCTTGACGACTTCTTGGTGGTGATTCAGTTATGAAGTTTCAGTAGTTTTCTCAATCATAAAATTACGACACTGTTGTTTTGGTTCTCTTTCAGTAGATATTAAGCATCATTTTAGCCTAGCAAACCCGTAATTGTATTGTACTAGTTGTCAAAAAAGATCTAATGGTTTAATGTATCGGAACAGTATCTGATAATCTGCTTCTACGTTTTCCACTAACTCCAATGATGTAATATTGTTTTATAACATTCTAGCTCAGATAATTGGATATAGACATAAAAGAAATACACATATTTTCTAATTCTTTGTTTGCAATATAAGATGGTTTCACAGATTCACTTTGTTTTCAAACGAATTTTCAAATTTTATTGCCTACGATCATAATATGAAATCATTTTAAAAAAATCAAAGAATTCATCTCTGTATTCAGCTCCATAATGCATGAATTAAGCTCAATATAACCCGTGAAGGTAAGTTGACAACATTGTTAGAATCCAGATGTTTAGGTTTCCACTCCATCTTACAAGCTGGCGTACTTCGAGGCTTTTTGACACCTTTTCGTCCCTCGCATAATTCGGGCTGAATGCATACGATACCATATATGTATGTCTAAACATATTTTCGTCGTGCTGCATAGGAGCCCATATATGGTACGACACAAAAATGGATGAAAATAATTAGGAATAGGTACAAAAGTAAAAAAAATATTGTTGATTGGTAAAGAAGGAGGTATTCACTATATAAGTATATTTTTTTATTCACAAATACTAACGTTTTGTTGTTGTTTTCGATTCTCAAAAATGTCTCTCAGACACTCGTCTTTTGTAACACCGACCACCCGCGCAAAAGTGACGTTATTTCTAAATATCATCAAATCATAGACATACTCATTACGTTTTGTTATTGCTAAATAACCAATACATAGATTTAACAATGTGGAATGGCTTAGTTATTATTTGTTTAGAAATAAAACAACAATAAAAATGCCTACCATATTGGGACCATATGCAGTAGAGGGTTAAAAATATAATTAAATTCATCAGTGATGGAAAAATAACTTTTTAAATCTCTTCGCAATGATGTCGATTTATATTAATAAACTCTTATTTTTACTATCGACTTAACTAACATTTATTCTTCTTCGTCTTTTCAAAACTAAATGTAATGAGACTTCATTGCTACACAGATATATCGAAAATTGTTCATGCAAGTGACAGTTATAGTACTTTAGTAGACCTTCTTTTGTAAGTTAAGGTCCGCAGGAACACATACCAAGAATTCCTATCACTAAGTAGCTAAGTAGACAGAATATTCCAAGCTATTCCGTAGACCTGTACCACGTTTAAAACAATTAACAGAAAATAAACGTAAATAACGAGAAGCATTCACCGTCCGCCACCCGCAACAGTCACAGCGCACCGAGCACTGAACACATTTGGCCCCTTCAATCCAATTCAATAAAACACGGCGGTATTTCAAGTTTCAATCAACGTGTCCCAGAATCGTTTACTGGGTCATTGTACCAGGAACACAGCAGGCCGCAGGTGGTAGGCTCTACGTGGCTAGACAGTCGGCTTGTTTTGGCTTCTGATCGATACTCGCCCCACTGCGTCCTACTTACTGTCCACTTTATTTATCGTGCCCTTTATTGTTATTTTAATCATTTTTCAAATTGCTAGTTTTTATGTATCTTTCTTTGTACCTTTCAAAGCACGCAGGGATCCAATATGATATTTTCGCTCACCCATCCTATGATCGTCCGTTGCTAAAGTAACTTGGCTTGGGCAATCGTTAACCAAATGCGCTAGCCACTACACAACCAAGTCTTTATTGATAGAAGTATGTTTATAATTTATCCGTAACTTTGCTAGCCTTCGTTATAACGTAAATAAAGTCTCATCTTTTGAAGTAAATAGAAACTTAATAACCGTAAGCAACTATTCGACACTTGTAAGTCGACAGTCGTATTCCTAGGAAGAGTTTCGTGGATTGATGGTATAACGTTAGTCTTGACAAATGAACATTACGTATCACGACGCGACGCGATGTCAAAGGCGCCGTGAATATAAAATAGTACATAACAACAACATGAATTTCCGTTCCATTATTCTGTGTAAGCAGATTTCGAGTAAATAAGATAAGAAATAAAGTGAGAGCTTGAGGTAATAGTTATGCTCGACAGCGGCGAACATATAGGATGTTTAATAGAAATCTGATCTAGTTTGTGAGTGTAGGTGGTTTTGTATGCTTTATCGGTAATTTCTGACATTTGTTACGCTTTAAAAGTATGTATTTATTTAAAAAAGAGCCTATATCTAACTGTGGACTGCGGTGAGCTGAAGAAGAGAGAAGGGATTACACTGGACTATCAATTCGCAACCCTGATTGTAAGTATTACAATTATTTAAGTTGGGCTTTTAAACGTAAATACAAACCAAAAATACACTAATAACTATATGCACTTAAAATGCCAAATTAAGCACAATAAATGAATTTAAATGCTTAAAAAAAGCGCTATAGTGGTTTCGCCAGTTGAAAGATACCTAATTATTATTTCTATCAACCAACAACTGCCCGTCCACTGAGATGAAAGATCTCTTATATTCCTAATAATTTTACTAGCTTTAGTGCCGTCCTTCCGAAACAGAATTCTAAAGCAACATAAATTATCTAAGTTTAATGAATGACCCATAGTTAAATTGATCGAGGTAATTATTATATTCAAATATTCATTTGACAATGTATTAATAACAAGAAATACTTACATTTTTACATGATAGGCGGCGGAATTAAAGAAAGAAAAGTACTGTGTAAGTGTTGCTTCTTTATGAAATACTAATTAATGCCGTTTGAAATATTTGTAATGTAATGAAGTGATCTGGATTTGATAATTCTCAAGTAATAAAAGTGAGTGTAACACGCGACTCTTGACTTGTTTCTTATGTGAAAAGTTTCTATGCATAAATGCCATAAAGGTTTTCCCTTACGAGAAAAAGTTTTATAATTAAAGGACATCAAAGACTACCGTGGTGGGGTTACACTTTAATTCTTCATCTAAAGCGGTGTGGTGATAGGGGATCTTTTTCCTCGCACGCCCTTGTTGTTTTTATAATATTGTGCGAGAATGTATTGTTTTAATATGATGAGATTCGAAGGATTAATAGCGTTAAGTTGACGATCGGGCAAGTTGAGTATCTATAGCATTCTATAGTCATTGGACGGAAACTTATCTCAAGTCCTTCCGAGCTTCGTAAGGTACATTAAGCCGTTGGTACCGGCTACTCCTTAGGATGGTAGTCGTCAACCCAGACTTCTGAGTGTCCTGCGTCGTAAATAACGCCTCAATTCTCCATAGCCATGCTGTTTTAGAATGTTATGTAAGGCTGTGAGACAATATATAGTGATCGGTGGATGGCGTTTGAGGTTATTTGTTTTCATCTAATAGTCGTGGGTTGGAATGTACGTGCAGATATACCGAATACTTAGTTTATTACTAATGACTGTTCATGACCAGAAGTCAAAGCTTGGTCTTTCATTAATGAATTTCCGGCAGACCAACATCTGTATATCACAAAATGAGTGCATAATAAAAATACAAAATCAAATTATTTAAAAATAAACTAAAAGTGTAATTGAATGTACCTACCGTCACCAAGTGTTTAAGTTAACATCAGTCTTACGAACGCTAACGATTTATCAATCTAATTGCATTTTTAACATCCAATCGAAAGGATAAAAATGTATTTAGCCATTGTCATTACGAGTTCATCAGTACAGCCGTAATCAACTCCCTACTGGCAACCAAGTAATTGATTGGTCGGAGCAGACAACAAAAGATAACGTTGCCGGTGCTAAATGGATTTGTCAACTGCTGCGTTAGTAATTGAATAAGTAAACCATTGTTTCTTATTACTGAAGACATGCAGCGGAGCACTCGGTTTGCACTAATGAGTTTTTTCCACAGATCTTTAACGCTGCTGACGCGGGGGGCTATAAATAAGGTATATTTAGCATAAAATGTAAAACTTGCAGCTCCACAAGTTATTTTTGTTGTGCTGTCATTTATACTGGGACTTGTTTTGTAATGGACTTTTCTATATTGTACACTGCTACAATTGTATCATGCTGATTGTTCTACCAATTGTACTTGGAGCGACTTCCAATTGCCAACTCCATCGGCTTATGGTGCAGATCATTAAGACAACTTCACAGCAAATTTGTGGTGGTTCGTAACAGCTCAATAATGTCTGTTATGAGTCCGACATTAGCAGTAAATATGATATTGATTAAAATCTATTTTACCCTTATGTAAATTCAAGAGTTCACAAAGCTCTTTAGCAAGTTTAATGTTGGTCAAATATACATTTGGATGGACTCGATTCATTGCACAATTTAATACCCTCGGTACCTAAAGTTAATGATAATTATCATCATCAGCTCATTAAACATCCCCACTGAGGCGCACGAGCCTACCCGTATAGGGTGTATAGGCCTTAGTCGTCCACGCGGGCCAGTGCGGATGTGCCGACTTCACGCACACCCTTTGAATCTCTTCGCAGGAGTGCGCAGGTTTTCTCACGATGTGGTTCCTTCACCGTAAGAGCTTCGGATAAACGTACATATAATTTCGAAAATTTTATATCACATTGATACGTGGCGGAATTTGAACCTGCGCCATCGACGCTCATGATAATTATCAAAAAAAAAACAATATGTAGAGTGACTGCTATTTAAAATTTACCACGTGTTTGTTTTCAATCAGATAATAAATAATCCTATACTAAATAAGAGTATCAATGTTAGATCAGTTAATTCTGTTATAGTTTATAATAACCCTATCTGAACGTATATAAACGGATAATTAATCCTTTTTCTTTAGGTTTCGTAGTAATATTTTTCCTACAACATTATCCAAAATTAATCACAGAGCTACTCAACCATGCGAAGTTCTTTTTATTGATTATCGACCATGGATTCCTTTGACCCTGCAAACGTGGAACTTGTAACAGTAATACTGTCTCGTAATCGGTGTTCCATATCTTATATGTGTGTGGATATGCATTGTTGAAACTCTATAAGGGAACTGCGAGAGAGCATCAATCACGTATCACGTGAGGTTTTTTGTCAGCTTGCCACTTCGACACGTTCGCCAACGTTATGGTTAATTCAAAGCCGTGTTTGGCTACTAATAGTTTTTATTGCCAGCGGATAACACATTAAAATATTTAAGTTAATTAGCAAAGATCCAATAGGGATACTAATTAGAAATAAAATCTCTTTCAAACTCGTCTAATGTGCGTTTAGGTCAATTGTTAAATTAAACCAATGTTCTGTAAGCAGCGGGAGTTGCCACCTGATCCCTTTATGCGATTTTTGTTCCTTTAACTTTTTAAAAGACCTCCTACCGACAAACAATTTAACAGCCCAACTTTACCCAACAGACTTTTCGGAGGAGATTTGTTATTCACTCAAAACTTTTAAGTGGCTGTGAAACATCATTGTCAAAGAATTACATAACTACTTGTTTTAGACAATTTGATACTTTAAAACAGACCAGATAGGGTGTATAATTGTATGTTGTGTTGTAAGCCTTCGGCTGAACAGTTGTTAGTCGACACGTCGATCTCGGAAGTTTCGCCGTCAGGTTGCGGTGAATCGACTGTATTTCACTTGACGGAATGTAGATGTAGGTGTTCGCCGAGCAGGGATCGGGTTAAACTAACTTTAATAGGTTTTGGTGTACTTTGCATGTTATTTTATAAAGCCCCCGACATTAATTTTGTTCGCGAACGTACGGCATTATCGTCAAAGTAGGGGTTTATTGCAAGGAATTAGCGGAATCCTTTCTAAAATTGTATCTTCGTTTGTAATAGAGGAAAGGCTAAATCCTCCGTTATTAAGAAAGTCTTAGCTTTCTTTGGATAAGAGCAATGTGTTTAATAGCCCCCCGGTGAGCAGCAGGCCCCTCCATTAGGCGAGCGTGTTGGCTGAGACTCCCCGCGAGGCGCAGCATGGCACCGCTCCCCTCTCGCAGCCCACTTTTGTTTCTGGAGACGGTCCTGGCAAATTAACTGGCCATAACTGTCTAAGTGCGGGGCTGATACGCCATCTTTAGGGCCTTTTTTATTGATTCAGACACCATGTCCTGGCGTTGTCTTGACACGTGAAACTTGCCTACCCTAAACCATATAGTGAAGAGATAAGAAGGTAGCTTGATTTATGACATTTGTCAATATGCCTTATCTTTTTTTACACATTCTAGAAACAATTTAGTGACGACTTTACTGACATTATCAGACAATAACAACTTTATCACAATCTCGATCTGTCGAAACGTCTTTTTTCTATGGCAATACAAAACTATAACAGTAGTATATTATAAACTGACGCATCTGTAATAGCTTATTTGTAATTAATAAAAAACAAACACCATGTCATTTATGGCAATTAGTTAAGCAACTACGACAATGCATATTAACGCTATGAAGATAAAGCTATGAAGTATACATATTTGAAATTACAAATAGCTAGGTATGCACCTGCGTGCAGCTCGTTAGTTCTCCTGAACATAGGATAATTGTGATAACCACATTTATTCGTGTCCGTGCAACTCTTGAATGTAAAACTTAATTGAATTATTTTCTGCCGCGGCCGTCGCTGGTCCAGCATAAGTATACGGGTAATATGTTAAATGCAAGATAGCTTTGCATGTTTTAATTGGATTAAACGTATTTATGAAGTTTCAGTGTTAAAGCAATTCACTTTGCGTTAAACATCCAATTACAAAAGCCGTTGCAATTTTGCACATCTAATATTTTGGTCGTAAACTCATTTGTTTGATTTGAAATTATTGTTTATTTGTGCTACTTGTTTATGTTGAGATACATTTAAATAGTGTATTCTTATAATATTTCAAACTGTTGTTTGTTGAACAAACAACAAATTAGTCTTGAAGTACCCGTACTAGACGCCTTTTTTATTATCAACTTAATCTTAAAGATATTTTCATATTAAAAAGGCTTTGTATTGCCATCAAGTCTTTATATCATATAATAAAATTAATGTTCGAGTTTACATGATGGCATACACTGCAGTATACCAAGTGCTAAGTGCATTTTTGAATTATTAAACTTGAACTTTTAAATTGTTTTTCCGAATTGGAGTTTCTGCAATTTTCTAGTGCACATATTAGGTCCAGAGAGCGGTGCGGTCTCTGTGCGGTTTCTAATTACAAACGTTGAATGGGACTTTTTGCGCGGCTAGATTGTTGCCGCCGCAGTTATACGCTTCAAATTGAATATTTTTCTCTACACCACTGGGACTTTTTAAATTTGCAACGCGATGAAGTGTCTCCAGTGTTAATCAGGTTAACATCTTGTTGTTTGTTGTGCTCATATTTCAAATGGAAACCCATTTTTTTCAATTTATTCGAAGCAGAATTGTGACGTTAACAAATAATGTCGGTGCATTATGTTCAAACGTGGCGTTAGCTAATGTAGAAATTTGTTAGTTATTTGAGTATTCCTGTTTAGGCATTATACTGCACGATCCGCAGCATCCTATATTGCGGCGGCTGCATAGCGTAATAATCTGAGCTATTTGGCGGCGGCACAATGGCGCGGCGGTGGCGCGGCGATGGCGCAGCGACAGCGCGGCGATGGCGTAACGGTGACGCGGCAATGCTTCGTCAGCGCTCTCGAGTGAGCCACTCGAGCTGCAGGCGACGCCGCTCGACTCGCCCGAGCCGCGAGAGATCGTCACGAGTGCTGGCGCGGCGGAAGCGAGCCCTTACGAGCTTCTCGTCACGACGCGCCGCCTTTGTCCACCCACTAGGCTTATTTGCTGAACAATGAAAAAGACGAAAGCCTCCGTCATATTTCCATATAACTGGAGGATATTTGTCACGTAAAAAATATGCTCTGATCAGAAAATAATAGATGCCACCCTCTGTCAGTTTCGGATTTCATTGTATTGATTGATGAAAATGCTATTATGAGATTCGAAGAGATTTGCGCGATTTTTTTCATTACGCCCAAATCGGGTGATATCGATTGAGATTTGTCAAAAGATTTGAATATACGTCTTTCGCGTTTTAAATGGTTAAAATTATATTGGCATTCGTACCGCATTTGCCGTGGCATGGCACGTTAAAGTGGGGTGGCAGTATTGTTTTGTGGGAACGTTAAAGTGTGCCTTGATTTAATTTGGTTTAGGCTATAATTAGGTATAGCGTGTGGGTGGCTTGACGTTTTTGTGATTAGGACGAGCGCGTTTCAATTTCTCAATTCAGTCGGTCCGTCGGGGCGCGTGAGCGATGCGGACGTCGAACGCGCGTGACAGCCGCGGCCGCCTTCCCACCCTACGCTTTACTTGTTTTTCCCTTCTCCAAAAGATATTTCTTAAGGAGACTTTCCCTCGTAAAACAAAGTAATATAGAAAGTAACAACATAGTTTTATAACTTTATTACAAATATGCGTCAATGATTATGCTTGATTTTTTTCAATATGGCACGTTGTAGTTTAACTAATTAATAGTGTTATGTTTTAATCAAGAGGGTAAAAAAATAACAGTCTTTTTTTCATAGTTGGATCACAATATATTACATATTCTATATTTCAAAATTATCTATTCTTTATTTGAAATGCAATATGCTTTAATACGAATACTTTTAACTGACACACAGAAATAAATTTTAATTGGCGGTAATAAATAGATTAACCAGTGGTCAACTTATCGCCCAATATCTTAAATCAATTAGTATGGCCGGCCACTTCTGTCCATTATTCATTTGGGAGGTTTTTCTCTCGCTTCCCGATTGTACCCTGTGGGATACTCGGTTACAAATTTAATGCCACACACTATTAATGATATCGTTTAGATTCATCGTTAGTATTGTTCTTACCTAATGCAGTACCTAATCTATGGCATTAATGGCAAAAATAAATTTACATATTTTCCTTTGGAAAGTATCATATCTTTTTCTCGACGTATTATTTCTTACATATGTTTCTAAGTTGCGATTCTTTATTTTAAATGGAATCACATGAGTACGTTTTACTTGTCAGACACGACAGTATTTGCTTTGAAACTTTAGCTTTTAAAGTGTGGCAGCATGCCTTTCAGTGTGGAAGTATAATGAGCTGAGATTATGATGATGAAACTCTTGAACTAGCCCATGAAGTCCCACTGCAGGGCACAGGTCACGTTTGAACAGATTTTCAAATTGTAAATGGTCTAAAGTTTTTTTAAAACTTAGTCATATGTACGGTGAGAGATTCGCAAATACTTATCTTTGTTGTCTAACATTTATAACGTTTGTTGCTAAGCTTTGTTTCTTTCAACATGGTCTCTTTCTTTTTACAAGCTTTTATTTTATTGATACAAGAGTATAATCAAATTTTTATTCATATTACATACAGCCCCAAAGTCGTGACAATCCAGAACAAAAAATCTAAGAACACTGAAGGATATGACTAAAGGAAGTACAATGGGAATCTTGTCAAACAAGACCAGAGGCTTTGCCGCTATCGGCATTTAAAAATCATGTCAAATCAAGCGATTTTAGTATGGAGGGGTGGGAAGGGCTCTTGAGGCCGCGCACCGAGAGCCCTCTACTGGCTCGTCACATTATTCGACCTACTTAGCCACCGATAGAGCGAGGTGTCGCCTACTTGATATTGTCACCCTTATGAACAAATTCAGGCGGTACCTAGCTCAAAAGCTTTTGGGAGTTACTTGACGTTAGCCGACAGCTCGCGGGAGAAAGGTGCGAATTCACAATAATGAATTATGGAGCCGCTTTTTTATAGAATAAAGGCACATCTTCACAATGGTTAGGAGTAAGGTTTACGATGAATAAAATTTTGTATTATGATTTTTATGTTAGGCTTGTGTTAGCGAGACATCTGGTACCTAAATAGACTATGGACGTACACGTGAATATAGAAATATTTTATACACATGTGTAATACGATATATGATTTAGTCTTAGTCAGTGTATCATCAGAGAAGAGGCTTATTTTAGAGATGAATCTTTCATTGGATACTGCCTTGAGGGGCAGGGATCTTACCGACTAAATTTTCTTAGGTTTCCATGCGTCTTGTTACCAACTGGTCGCGTACAACCGTACAGTCCATCGATTCTAAGGAGAAGCCTAGTCAGTTAAGAAATAGAGTGTACTGTGAAAATGATGATTTATTTTATGAATCATACATTTAGAATTGTAGCGTGCTATATCTGTAGTTTCAATTGATCAAACCACCTATAACTAACGAGTCATCTATCAACTGACACAATGGAATTCTTTGTAAGGTCTTACATCAGTTTCCATATGTTGTATACGCGGCTTAATGCTCCCCATCGCAAAATGTTTAGCAACCGCCCACCATGTTGTGTCCTCAATATTATTTTTAAGTTTTCAAAGTAAATCGCGTTAGACGATATGAACGGTTCGATATCGGCCGCCGAGTGACAGCGACCGCCATATTGGTTGCATAAAATCAAGTCGCCGGCGAAGTGACAGTACGCCGTAAGCGATCGAGTGTCACAGCCCGGGAAGAAATAAAAGCAAGCGAATATTCCTAGTTGAGTGGTTTACTCTGAGGCACGCCGGGAAATTTGTCTCGTCGGGCACTCTGTTTTTATCTGTCTGCATTTTAGAAGCCGATATTGCTGGCGACGTCTTCTTATCTTGCACGGTGGGAGAAGAAAAACAGTTCTGCTAGGAGAACAGGTCTATTTGCTCTTAAATATTCTTTATGACTGCAACTAAGCGACTAATATTAAGCCCAGTGATAAATGTTTTATATTTGTTGAGCAAAATGATATACTTGCTCTATCTAGGATTTTTTTAACAAAAAATACCGACTTCAAACTTAAAATATAAAAATATTTTTTATATTTTTAAAGGGTGTCTAAATTTCATCCACTTCTTCTTACAATGATAAGTCCTGATTGTAATGGAAATAAAAAATGAGGTATTTACATGTTATGATTTGATAAATAAACATATTTTTAGGACTGTTTCATTTAACAATTACTAATAACGGTACAAATAGAGTGTAGTCTTCCCTTTAATGTGTCATAATATAGAACTATGTTAGTCAAACTAACTGAACTTAAAGTGCCGAAGTTGTGGCACTAAGTTTTGAATGTTTGCTGACGCTAGTATGAAGTAAATTTATTGAACAATTGAAAGATAAGTTTTTGGCGCGAACAGTGGCTTAATACTATTTAACGTGAAGATATACTGATTCCAACCAATCGCTATCTAATCCAAGTTGCTTGTAGTAAAAAAACTAAACAACAGATAAAAAACTTGTGTGTTTATGTAATTTTCATTGTGTAATATTTATTTCTTTGCGTATGCATGATTTGGTATTCTTTGCCATATTTTCTTATGATCGGAATTAATACTCTAAATAAACAAGTATTTATGATAAACAAATTCCTACGCATTGCATGTTTTGTACCTGCTTTTTAATCTTTGTGGGCTCTAATCTTACGTTATTTTAACGACCTCTGAGTTATCTGCCAGTCCATGCTCCAATTATCTAATGATAAAGCTTTATTTTTGTAGAAATAGCAATGCCTCATAAAACAGTTTGGGTTAAAAAAGCGCAGAATGATGAAATATTTTGCGTCAAAAATAAAACTGTTATATTAAGAATTTTAGAGTCTCTATTCTCATCAAACATTAAATACTTATCTTTAGTGATTCATGAAATTCCATCTAGTTATTTATCAAGATTGTAACTAAACAACGCATATGTAAGAACATATTAGACATAGAAAACATCCAGGTCTATTATTATTAATTTACCATTGAATTATATAAATAAAATAAATAATAAAGAGGATCAAACCACCGCGCTGTTGGATTCAAAGCTTCCGCATTTTATTAGAAATGCTTGATATAATACGCAATGGGAAAAGACATCGACACCGGTGACAGTTTCATGTTTCCCGCGGTCGGGCGGCCGCAAGCTCTGCGATGACTCTTGTTACAAATCAACACACTTGGGAAGCAATCTACTCAAATATGCATCTAAATATTAAAGATATAGCGTTAAGGAGTTCAGTGCAGACTTGCGGTTATGATTATGCTCGAAATATCTTGTTGACTTGTTCTGTGGTTCATTCGTTTGTGGGTAAACATTGACGTTGTTGATTTGTTATTAAACAGGATGTTTTTGACCCCTGTTGTTAATGAATTCTCTTCTAAGCCTGGCATGTGTACTGTTTCAAATGTAGAAATGCCATTAGATATATAATACAGAACAATTAAGAACAAATGTCTAAGTATAAATACAACTTTTATTTACCTCCTGTTATGTTCGATAAACGTAAGTGGGGTTAAAAAATGAAAAATAACCAGCCATGTCCTCACACATAGGCCAAAGTATTCGCAAACTTTTGAATAATAAAAACAACTCTACCATACTTGATATCCAATATTTCAATAAAGCTCTAACTTTCGGGTAGAGAAAATGGAGAGGCCAAAAATTACATTACGAAGGCCCTGAAGAAATTGAGGTTTTCTGTTAGCTGACGAGCGTATACTTTGATATTGTGTTATAACATTAGCTTCTTCGGTATATCGTGCATAACGGGATTACTTTTATGATTAAGCTCCTCCGTGGTTAGACTACCATGATATTATAGTCAAAATCTATATAATATGGTTAAATATTTATAATTTTAATAAGTTTCTAGAATGGTACCACATTTTGAAAAGCTTATGAATACTTACAGAGTGAAATGGTGTAACGTCGTTAAGCACGTTTCTTTTAAGGTAAAAGATATCTACGACCGCTCTGTGATGAGCGTTACAACGAAAATGAGATGGGTAGGTACTAACCCGTGAATGGTATTCAAAAATAAGTACAATAAATGGAACCTTTAATGCTCGCTTGCTTGGGATAATAACCACAATAAGTACTAAGTGTCAAATTTTAGGTTTTTAAATACTCACGAATTATATAAGACAACTGACCAGAGTTCGTCAAGGTAGGAGACTTGTAGATAGAAGGGCTTTTCTATTTACTTCTTCCTTTTTAAGCCAGTTATAAATTAATACATAATAATATTATTGTTATTGTCGCAGAATAACAATAATATTATTCTGCGCAATCGAGCAAGTTGCAATGTAAAAGGTAAAACTATCGAAACCTCTCGTTTCTCGATTCAGATACAAAACTGTTGGAACTTCGATACAAGTTCAGGATGCGGCGGGAATCTCTTGTTTATGTGTTGAATACTTGCATCGATTATTTTGTTCGGGATGCATGCGTGATTGAAATAGCTATTTGTTTAACAACTCGCCCGCTCGCTATTCGATACGATGTTACAAGGTTGGTGTACAATCTAGTTCATCTGATCAAATGAATGAAAACTATCTGATTCATTCAATTAATAATTCAATTGATTAAGTAAATAGGATTTGAAATCACAAGAGTTGTTTTTTATGAAATAAGGTGGTACGAAAGCAGACGTTTCTACATGATGGAAAATGGGAAGTATGCCACATGAAGTTAGTACACTTGTATGACTTCAAAAATGGATAATAATGTAGTTGTCAATTTACTAAAATGTAAAAGAAGTCAGTGCATCCAATATCGTTACAGCATGCCTCACTTTTCAGTCCGAAATAATATGCCGATTAAAAATGCTAAAAGCTTCCATTATTACAAAAATACTGATGTTCCCACACAGCAACCTACAAGATAGAAACTAAAATTACATGAAATGTACTTTCAATTTAAAATAAAAACCTTATAAAGAAGCACCCTAATGAGTTTTAAACGTAATTTTAACATAACACAAAAGAAGTTGCGTGCGGAGTATCAAACTCATAATACATTGTACTTCAAAGTCGCTTACTTTTTGTCCATTATCTTATTGAATATTGTAAAAGCCCCGCATAATTCGTAAAACATTCCGCTCGCAGTTCCCCAAACGTTTAATATTGGATAAAATACACCCTAACGTACCCCGTATTCCCCCGTTGTTCATATCGGCATGTTATTCAGATTATACACGAATATTTCAATGCTTTCTACTAAATTACAGCTCACGGACTCTTTAACTTAATGTTGTTCGTCGGTGAGCGTGCTTCGAGTGCCGAGCTACGAGAAAGTAGGAAGCAAATCCCTGGTCTATTTTATCCATTAGTGGCCTCATGCATTATCGTCATAGTGAAACTTTATACGTAACCTTAAACAGATTAAAGAGGGCACACGCATTGCATGTTGTTCTTTTTTTCTGGATTTATTTTAGAATTTGACTTGAGTGATATGGTTTTCTAAGTCGTCTGCTTAATACTTATATAGTGGAATGCATTAAAATAATAAGTAAGGAACTATTTAAGATAACCTTTTTCTGATGAATGTGTCACAAATAGTTCAACTGTCACGAGATTTTCATTCCGGTGTTAACACAGAGATAGGTAAAGGCCTTTACATAAGTATCGCATGCAGTAACATTGATTAATATCATCCCAATACTGGGTTCCAACACATTCTAAATTGAATTTTATTATTTTGGTTGATATGACAAACAAACATGTATATATACTTACAAATTTATGCCTTCAGAAAACAGGAAATATCTTTTTCTAATTTGAATTTTTGCCTTTTTGTTAAGTGTCCGATAAAAAAATTGATGTTTTATAAATTTCTTTATAAAACATCATTTTATGTTCAGAAAAAATGCTTGATGGCATAGGGTATCTTTATCCCCGAAGTAAAAAAAATAATTAATATAACAAAATCCCACCCCGCTTGTGTGAAAATAACATTTTATGAGACATGTACGTTAAATCCAGGAAGGAAATATTATTTGCATAATGTTATTATACATGAAAATTGCAACGCATTAGGCGGTTCTGTCTTAAAATTGTTAGCGAATGGTTNCGCTCGCTATTCGATACGATGTTACAGGTGGTGTAAATCTAGTTCATCTGATCAATGAATGAAAACTATCTGATTAATTCAATTAAGATAATTCAATGATTAAGTAAATGCTTTGAAATCACAAGAGTTGTTTTTATGAAATAAATGGACGAAATGGTACGAAAGCAGACGTTTCTACATGATGGAAATGGGAAGTATGCACATGAATTAGTACACTTGTATGACTTCAAAAATGGATATAAGTAGTTGTCAATTTACTAAAATGTAAAAGAAGTCAGTGCATCCAATATCGTTACAGCATGCCTCACTTTTCAGTCCGAAATAATATGCCGATTAAAAATGCTAAAAGCTTCCATTATTACAAAAATACTGATGTTCCCACACAGCAACCTACAAGATAGAAACTAAAATTACATGAAATGTACTTTCAATTTAAAATAAAAACCTTATAAAGAAGCACCCTAATGAGTTTTAAACGTAATTTTAACATAACACTAAAGAAGTTGCGTGCGGAGTATCAAACTCATAATACATTGTACTTCAAAGTCGCTTACTTTTTGTCCATTATCTTATTGAATATTGTAAAAGCCCCGCATAATTCGTAAAACATTCCGCTCGCAGTTCCCCAAACGTTTAATATTGGATAAAATACACCCTAACGTACCCCGTATTCCCCCGTTGTTCATATCGGCATGTTATTCAGATTATACACGAATATTTCAATGCTTTCTACTAAATTACAGCTCACGGACTCTTTAACTTAATGTTGTTCGTCGGTGAGCGTGCTTCGAGTGCCGAGCTACGAGAAAGTAGGAAGCAAATCCCTGGTCTATTTTATCCATTAGTGGCCTCATGCATTATCGTCATAGTGAAACTTTATACGTAACCTTAAACAGATTAAAGAGGGCACACGCATTGCATGTTGTTCTTTTTTTCTGGATTTATTTTAAAATTTGACTTGAGTGATATGGTTTTCTAAGTCGTCTGCTTAATACTTATATAGTGGAATCATCATCATCAGCTCATTAAACGTCCCCACCGAGGGGCACGAGCCTACCCGTATAGGGTGATTAGGCCTTAGTCGTCCAGCGGGCCAGTGCGGATTGGACGACTTCACACACAACTTCGAATCTCTTCGCAGGCGTGTATGAAGGTTCCTCACGATGTTTCCTTCACCGTAAGAGCGTCGGATAACGTACATATATTTTCGAAAAATCGAAAATACATTGGTACGTGTCGGGACTTGAACCTCAGCCCTCCTGGTAGGAAGGCGACAGTCCACACCACTGAGCCACCGACGCTCTATATAGTGGAATGCATTACAATTATAAGTAAGGAACTATTTAAGATAACCTTTTTCTGATGAATGTGTCACAATAGTTCAACTGTCACGAGATTTTCATTCCGGTGTTAACACAGAGATAGGTAAAGGCCTTTACATAAGTATCGCATGCAGTAACATTGATTAATATCATCCCAATACTGGGTTCCAACACATTCTAAATTGAATTTTATTATTTTGGTTGATATGACAAACAAACATGTATATATACTTACAAATTTATGCCTTCAGAAAACAGGAAATATCTTTTTCTAATTTGAATTTTTGCCTTTTGTTAAGTGTCCGATAAAAAAATTGATGTTTTATAAATTTCTTTATAAAACATCATTTTATGTTCAGAAAAAATGCTTGATGGCATAGGGTATCTTTATCCCCGAAGTAAAAAAATAATTAATATAACAAAATCCCACCCCGCTTGTGTGAAAATAACATTTTATGAGACATGTACGTTAAATCCAGGAAGGAAATATTATTTGCATAATGTTATTATACATGAAAAATTGCAACGCATTAGGCGGATTCTGTCTTAAATTGTTAGCGAATGGATTTTCACAAGCAAATACGACCGTTTCATTATTCTAAACAACGAATAAATTTACCAAGGGAAAACAAAGCAATTGTATACATTTTGAGCGACTGCGGTTGCTGCATTACTTGATCAAATTATTCATTTCAACTTCTTTCTCCTTTGGCGCCCGTTTTGCTGTTTGCGGCCGGTTACCGAGCCGGGATAACTTTTCGAAAACAAGCCCATTAACCCTCTATTGAGGTGATGCCGCGGTAAAAAATTTCAAACGGCAACTGTCAGCGTTTCGGGTTGGACATCGAGGCCTCTAATTAGATTTGAACCGAGCATAACCGGCTTATTTCAGCTTAGGCCTCTCCCTGCGGATGGCTCGCCGTGCCGTTGCAAAAATGACCAACTAATTGGCTTAGAACAACGTAGCTAACGTACCATTTCAGTATCCAATATCCCGTTTAATTGTATTTCGTTAAAGGGCACCGCTTCAATCGGGCTTTAGTTAACAAACCCGTGTTACCTTTGCAAACAGATTTAGACAATCCACGGCATGGGGAAAAACAATTGAGCTGCGATGTACGGATAACGGATCTGCCTATAAGGTGTACGTTTTGCAAGTACAGTATTGGATTTAGTTGGAACAAATCTGTGGTGCTGATATTTTGTGTACATCATGAAGAATTTGGTTTCCGTTCACTAGACTTAATTTTAACTGTGAATATGTGTGCAAGATCGTTTGATTTTAGGTCATGTTTTTAGTCACCATATTAATATTAAAAACAAATTGTGATTTCATTGTATTTATCAGTGATATTAGAAACTTTACTTTTAATGTCATTTAAAATCTCGTTTCCCAGAAGATTTTCAGAAAATGTAGTAACACGATCACGTTCTTTATTTTTCTGGCACAATGATAAAAGCTACATTGTTTAATCTTACATATTTGTACTCCTTTAATGTCAGCCGATCGATAATAAGAATGTGCGTTTGAAGACTTGATATATAAATAATTAAAAAACATACATACGAACAGGTCAAACTGAGAACCTTTTTTTGAAGTCGGGTAATTAATATCCATTGACATATATACACAGCGCCATCTAGCCCCTAACTAATCATTAGCCTGTAATATGGGTGGGGCCTCATCAACGGATAAACACACTTTTTTCTATAAATACATACATATTATACATAAAAACACCCAGATCAATGCAAACAGACATGTTCATGAACACAAGTATTTGTACTACCCGGGCATCGAACCCGGAACCCTTAGTGTAGTAGCCGACAACCATTACACCAAATGTGTCGTTAATTTTTAATCATAACCTTACACTAAACCCGTGTTTTCGCAACTTAAAACGAGTAGATATGACAAATCTCGATATTATTCAAGCTTTGCTGTCCAATTCTAATTAAAACCGCAAAGTGATAAGTTCCGCGCCACGCCGCAAGATGTCGCCGCATGATTGTCGCGGCGTAGCAGCTTCCGTTCGCCGGTCCTTGTGTCCGGATGCGTTGCGTCTCGCGGCTCTCTACGACTCATCTAACTCCTTTGTACAATCCTCGCTTATGACTGTACAATTCAACCATATTCCACAAGAAATAAGAGCGAATATCACACGTTCAAAAGGAGCTTTTACACAACCAGTTTTAAGGTTAAGTGCTTTTGCTTTGCGTAGGGCATTATTGTCGGTCGGAAATACTGAAACAATCTCGCGAATTATGTCTTCGAACGACGATTTAGCTGCGTTTAGTACCTAACGTTGTATTGTTCGGCATTTTCGTTTGAATACGTTCATGAATAGGTACAATATTGGTTGAACATGACCGTTTTTCCTTCAAGGTATTGTTTAATATCTTTATATATTGCGCGATAAATATACCTGCAAAGTGTTTATTCGCATCTTTTGTTTGTTCATACTTCATAATTATGTTTGTGGATAAGGTATCTTTATTTTTGTTGTATGTCCAGAGAGAAGAATTTTAATGTATTGATTAGAAACTCTTATTATCAATTCACATAGCATCGTTCAATGGACATAACAATGAGAACATAAATAGTACCCTCGTGAAACTATTTTGATTGTGACTAGTGTTGTCACAATTTTCTCCTTGAATTATTTCCTTGACCAGTGGTTCAGGTATTTATTAGTCGTCAATCTTAAATTCAAAAAACCATACTACCTTACGGAAAATTCAAATAGATGACCCGATTAATTTTGCAAGAGTGCAGTTCTCGGCTTGCACCAGAAACTGGGATTCCCACAATAACATTTTTGCGCTGCCGTTGAAAATAGAAAAGTGTACCAGCGTGTTCCAGTTAGTCGACTAAAAGCGTCTTCACTTCAACTAGGCAGGTAAACTTTGGGTAGTCACCTAGCCTGAAATGCAATTCGTTAAAATACCTTTGCACTTTCCATAAGCGATGTTTCGGGTACCATGTAATGATGGATAAGGCATATCCATATATTTACTGACATACATTTGCTAGCATAAGGTCTATATAATCAATACAACGATAGAAACTTTAAATCTAAGTATTAATAAATTGTCATTAACATAAATGACTTGAACGACAGATAAGATGACCCAATTGTATAAGTAACAATACAGTACTCGGGCATTAACTACGCAAATTACGACTGTAACCGGCTGTTTTATTGAAAAGCCCCGAGGCGCAGGCTTTAGGAATTCATTGCGTAGTTACTTACTGTGCTTACTGCAAATTGGCAGCAGTTTCGCTGTGTAGGAAATGGCGGTAGAAAAGTTATTACGATGAAAAACTACCAGTATATTATACTCGTATGTCAGAATTTACTATGACTGGTGTTATTAACTCATTTATGTATATCAAAGCGATTTTTATGGTTTGACAAACACGTAAAGCCTAAGGTTCTGACTTCTGTCTTTCTATGGTAGTTGTGAGTTACGGCCTCATCTCCCTGTAAGTAGCCATGAAGAAACTTAAAATTTATGTCGTCTATGCTATGTAATCGTATGACTTCAAACAAATACGTACCAATTTTATGCAAAGTTAAAGAATTCAATCCAATTTAGTACAAAGAAAAAGGCATCTCATATATCAAAGTATAATCCATTAAACATCAACACGCCAATACTAAATCAAAGCTTACGAAAAGAAATACGAGCCGTAAAAATCTTTACGAACACAATATTGTGTCTATCGACTCATAACTGGATTTTATAGATACGTAAATTAGGCAAAGTTGTTACTACCTACTGAAGGCGTTTTCGGAGTTTGGATGCGACGCTTCGCCAACTCTGCTGGATTGAAGATAATAATTTATTCACATGTAAACTTGTCCTGCTTCAACTTAGATTGGTGTTAAACGAGTATGTTGCAAGCGCGTGTTATACTTAACCAAGTTAAACACGCCAAACAGAGTTCTGGAGAAGCGAACTACAATGCGCCAACCCACCTAATGAATAACAGTTAAGATATATTGATACATTAATAGTTTGTCATACCTTTGAGTATGTTACAAAAGTGATAATATCTAAGTAAATAATATATTTAATGTGGCCACATAAAAATCACAGTTTTGAAATTGGGCCCGCAACATTGTGGAGAGACATCTAAATTGATAGTTTTAGTGGTTAAATTAAATGGCAATAGTTTGTGGCCGCATCAAACTAACTACATTTGAAGTTGGGCGCCGGCTAAAAGGCCATTACCGGACGGGTCTTATGAATTATTTGTAGCGCTTGTAGCGGACACGCGACGGGTAATCGAGTGAGCCGCGAGTGTGTGTGCTACGGCATGACTCACTGCTACGAGCTCGCGTATACGCATTACTAGTGATAACACTACTAACTTATGTTAGTAGTTGATTAAGGAATTACACAATATGTTAAAAGTTGGGAAGTTTGTAGCACTTGCAACAAAATCTAATACTGTCGATATCTGCTACATGTACTTCATTATGAGTTACACATTCTTAGATGAAAGATTCCAATATATAGTTTCCAACGTATGTCAAAAATGTATAAAACTCAGGTTATGTTAGGACATACATACCTAACATAACTTGAGTTGTTTTATTTATTTACTGTTTGAAATCTAGTAATAAACCAATTTTAACAAACTGCCAGTATCGTATCAGTAATTTATATTGTTTTCTAATAAAAAGTGTAACGGTGAATAAATATTGTTGCGTTTACCTTATCATTGCGCCATGCTGCATGTATTTTTAAAGCGGCACTTTTTTAAACAATAGAAGAAGTTTGAATAAATTGCCTTTTACGAATGCACTTGTATATGCAATTACAAGACTATGAATAAACTAGACTTCAATAATAGTAAGGCAGTTGAGCGGCAGACGGCTTAGTGATAGATTAAAAGCAAAAGATGCCAGTTTGGCTCGACTACTACTGTGGTGTAATGGTTGAAACGTCAGTTATTAGAACAAGGGTTCCGGGTTCGATCGCCGGACAGTACAAGCATTGGTGTGCATGAACATGTTTGTATTAGTCTGAGAGTTTTCTATCTATACTATGTATTGTTAGTCTCTATATTTGAAGGTATAGTATATAAGTATGTCTATCCCTTGTTTGGTTCCCATAAATGCTTACTTTGAGGCTAGCTGGCGCTGTGTGAATTTCAGTGGATATTTATATTTTTAAAGCCCATTCAGCGAACAAGATTTCCATGATAATTTTATATCAGAAATGTAACGCGTGTCTGATATTGAATAAGCCGTCAATCCTATATTTACTTTAACTATTACATAAATAATTGTAAAGCAGGTAAAACAGCGTACGGCATGCTAATCAAAGATTTACTAGACTTGTCTTGACTAGTCTTGGCAGAGCTGCCTTTAGCCATTAGGGCTGTCCTTTATAGAAAAAGGTAAACACGACGTAGTGAGCATTACATAAATCTATTTATTTTGTATTTTTGGGCTGTATGGTGGCGGTAAATAAAATGGATACCACCAACCTACCTTCTAGGTATATCAGGTGACTATGAATGGGGAAAATGGGGGAGACCTATGTCCAGCAGTGGACTGAAATAGGTTGAATAGAAAGAATGGTGAATTTTAGCAAAAGATAGGCAGTAGCATCTGTATACTAAGATACTTACAAAAATAATTGTAGTGTTAGCGTAATACCATGAAGATAATGGTAATCTACCCCGGCGGCCCAATGCCCTGGTCGGTGATTAATACAAATTACAATATTCAATAATGCCATCTTCTATAATTTATGTTGCATTTTTACGAATACCTCGAAACCGGTTTTATTTTGCCATCAACCAATAGGAATTGCGATTTCTTATCCTCCAATCTGAATTTTAAATGTAGATGTTTGGTAACAACGATAGATTATAATATTTATCATTAAAACCTTGAAATCTGACAGAAGCGCTCGAAAATTGTAAGTGGCTTACGTTGAGTGCATATTGCCACGACATTCTAATACATTTTGCAAGATAAGTTGTGCTTAGCTACCCTTCATGATAAAATGTAATAAATGTCGTTATCCAAGTCCCTTATCTAACATAAACATAATTAATTCCCATACAAATTGGAACAAGCTTTTAATGTTCGCCGAAATAATCCGGTAAGAATTTTTAATTTGGTCAAATGTCTTATATTGGGTCGAACAGCAGTAATTCTTTTTTTGTTTGTGCCAACATTGATATATGTTGTTTATAGCGTTGGAATAAGGGTGGTTTTAGTATAAGTAAAGTAACGAATAATTAAGATTGATGGAACAGTGAAGTGCATAATCTAGATATAAAATGTACATAATTGACTGCAACGAAGCGCATGTGGATTCTGTTAGTTCGAATCATCAAAGTTACAAATTGAGAATTGATTTTTTTAATGTACACAACCCTAGTGTGTAAATTGTGATAAATTTGCAATAAAAATAGTTTTTGAATTGATTGCAACTAAAGCTTATCGAGTAACAAATTTCAAACTACGGTGATTTCGAACCCGTCCGCTCACAAGACGTTACTTAGTAAAGGTCTCTGTTACGGCGTCCTAATTTCATAGCAGCCAATTTGGCCATCTTATCTATTGTTTCAGGCCCTTGCGTTAATTGTGACGCTTGCCCTTTCCTCGGGACAATATTACGTGTACAGAATGTGTGGACATGATTATTACGTGTAACCCTTTGACATAGAGTATATAATACATGCAAAATCGAGCATGGGCCATGAATGGGAATTATAGATATTTGATGCTAAAAGGGGGTAAAATAGAACTGAAATTTAGATCACAGATCACTTGCTGACCCTATCAATAAATAAATCCTAGTTATTGAAATATTTACTAAAATATTCAATGATGACTTTAATTATGACTAAGGGGCCTTTAATTTACATGAACAAAAGTCCGGTGACTGCCGACCTGCACCGGACAAGGGTCGTGGGCCGTGATCCAAAAACCCTCAGCGAAAAATAGTGCAAGTCCTGACGTAAACTTTATGGCTGACATGATGATGAACTAGAATTGAGAATTATGTTTCAGATGATAAATTTGGTAAATGATTTATTTATAGTAGATATAATATCATGTAGAGAAAATACTTAAGTATCTATAACGTAAAATGCTTAAAACACATATAATAAGCTCTTTCAGTGCCGGTGGTTTGAATCAGACACCTAACAAGATAATTAAAAAACAATAGACTCTGGCTAGGCCAATCAACGGCCAGTCCGAATTATACTTTCGACAGATGATTAATTAATGCAGCTATCGGACTTAACAGCTCATCAATTATAATCATATTAAATAAATATTAACAGTAGGAAATTTTAGATCCAGCTGCATATTCAATTTGTTCGAACAAGAGAGATGTGCAATCCAAAGGCTTTTAAATATTAAACTGGGAAAACTAATTTTAGGTTTTAACTGTCTGAATCTACGTAGAATTGGGTCAGAGCCGGTGTTCCGTGAGAATGGATCGCGCTTAAATATAACTGACTTCGAAATTGAATTGCTGTTTTAGTAAACAAATCAAAGGGACATTTTAATCTTTGTTTAATATGTAATTTACTTATATTTCCTTATATTTAACAATTTGCGAGATTAATATTGAAATTAATACTATATGGATTAAATACGGATGTGGAGACGGCAGAATAGAATTGCCCCTACTCTACGCGCGAGTGTCATGATTATGGACAAAATATTCAGCAAAGAACTTTTGGCAGTATTTTCTCAATCAACCGAAGCTTTGATAAGTACGACTATCTCCATGCGCCTGCCAAGTGAAGTTCACCAAATTGGAGTAGACCATAAGTCCAGCAATAAGCTTTCATTGTTACTGAATGGACTGATGAAGATAACCATAATTTCATTTCCAAGCTGTAATTATAGTATAAAATACTCCTAAGTCATTATTCATTAGATTTAACGAAAACTCTCGGTGTAACAGCCGAATTCTTAAATATAACACCATTAAGTGTCGTGAAAAAAAGGCTCATGAAATATACGATTTGTTTTGGGAGACAAATCAAATAATCATATTTCGTTTAAACTTGAACATCGTTTTGGGACTTGCAAAGGACTTCATTGTTTACAATAATCTCAAAGTATTATATTGTGCATTTGCGTTATAATAATACATAAAATAATAATAAATAATCATAAGCATCTCCAAACAGTCCAATAAATTTATTGTATTTATTTAAGAGCAACTCCGCGCTCCATACGAGCTTCGAGCACAAATCTTACATGACATAATTATTAGGAGGGTGCTAGCAAAAATAAAGGTTGCGTCTCATATCAGCGAAACACATACGGGCGAGTAGATTCACCGAATAATTAACTCGCTAATGGCGGACACAAATAAACTCCAAATTATTACTCTGCCTCCATTAGAACTACTGCAGGGTCGATGTTAATGTCGTAAAGTGCGCAACTAGTGCACTGATTCTGCAGACAATTATACTCCTCCCGTTATGAACAAGAAGTATAAGATTTAAACTCATTAATAAGTATGCTTACGTGGTTAAATAGTTTTATGTGTACTTCTATCGTGGTCTCTTTAGCGATTAATATAAAGGTATAGTTTGATTGACGAAAGATGACCACAAATAGCGGGTTTCTGCGCAGGATGAACATCATTTTGGTAATAGTTCAACAATAAAATTATGAAATATTGAGAAATGCTATGAAATGCTATAAACAAAGTACAATAATAAATGATTTCAGCGGAGTGGTCATCTTTCGTGAATCGTACTATACATAAAAAATCATCAATAATTTAGTGTAATGGTTAAGAACTCACAATGTTTCGGTTTTGATTCGATATATTGCTTTGAGTGTTCTATGTAAGTATTATTATTTTTACAAGGTATGGGTGAAGTAAATAAATGGTTTAGATCCCAATCTACAAGCTTCTGACTTTATTTGACTCTTATGGAGTTTCGTGAGTATCTAAAAATTTACATTATCACATCGTTATGTTCTCATACTCTTAAAACAGTATTACAATAATATAACATTAGCAGTTTCTGGTACAAAAATGCTGACGAATCATTTAAGTAATACTGTTTTAAGAGACTGTGATCTTTCCTTAAAATCATAATAACGATATGCTACGATTACAATTCGTAGCGCGTGCTACTACGGACCGTAGCACCACAGTTCACTAAGTTTCATGCCTTTTTGCAACAGATTTAAAATCAATGCCAGGAAATAAATATCTTAGAAAAAGTTACACGGAATCGTATTTCTTTCGAAATGGAAACTCGAATCGGCACGGTCGTGCACGCTATGTAAAGGCTAATGCATATATATCTTTTACTTAATCTATTAAAATAATGTAAAACTTATGCGACTGGCTAGCTAAATGAACTGGCGAGATACTGTTTCTCAGGATCACAAAAGACAATATGAATCATAGCTGACATGTGCTACTCAAACTTGGTGGGCCGTTTGCTTGATTACTAATATTTATAAAATATTGGCATTCAAAACATCCAATTATAAAGGGGAATCCGTTACTGCAAGACTCGAAATCGCGGTGTTTCCATTCATCAAGTTTCATTATGAAGACGTGAGAAATATTCCGACGTAGAAGAGAACAAAAAATATCCACAGAACATAATTAAGAGTCTTCCGTAACCATTTGTTGCTTCGTCCGTTCGTATAATGATATTTTCAAGTGTACCCTCAAACACGAAAGTACGAAACCCGTGGAAAATTCATTCGTCGAAAATTCCAAACTTTGGAAATTAAGTATACAGCCCAATGACAGAGTAGGGTACTTTTGTAAAGGTTACCAAAAAAAATATCCTGCGGTTTTAGGCATAGTCAATAATATAATCAAACTTGTTCAAGTCTTATCAAAGTTTACAAGTCACATGTTTACTTCATTTGTAGTGAAAAGAAAGTTCCAAAAGGAATCATCTATTTTCATTAGATTGTATCTTATGTTAAACATATGTTCTATAAAAGACAGGATGGATGAGATCAAGGAGTAAGGACTGACCAGTACTGATAAGCTGATTGATAGCAGAAAATCTAGTTGCATTACAATTATGGTATTATTTTACTCTAAATTTAAAAACGTAAATTATTAGAATAGAAACCTTTGAGTTTCTAATGTGACGCAAACCAATACTTAAGTTCGATTACTTAAATATTCGTGTACTGAATTATACTCGTATGACATAAAATATATACTCTGTGCATAATAAATGGTACTAAAACTAGCTTCCGTCGGCCAACGGCTGCTCATTGCATAGTAAATGCAAATCGTTATACAACCAATGCATTATATTGCAACTCCAGAGTGCACGGCGTACGGGCCGCACAATGCATTGCATCTTAGTGCAAACACCGATAGCGCGTTGTCCAACAGTGGGGGTCAATTATCTTGAATTAGATTGTATTGCAGGCATTGTTTGCTCCCAATCACGTATTGTCATAAGGAGAATCATACCAGGTCACACTACGAAACATATTAATAACGATGGTGAGTACATAGCATTTTTTTAGGATGATATTTTTTTCCGAACGTGGCCGCAGATGGCCTGTAAAGCTTCACCGGGTAATTGGCGAGCACAGATGGCTCTCAGTCTTAAAATTTACACAACTAGCCTAAGACCGTCCTAGAGTGGGACTCGAACCTCGGCTAAGGGCGTTGCGGGAGGGGCTGGGTGGCCTAACATATGTTTGGGGAAGAAGCGGCCCGGCTCATAAAGCGTAGTAATATTTTTTCCATGCAGCTCACGCGACGCACGGCCTCCGCGCGGAAAAAACATTACTTTATTTTTCTAAATAAAAAGGTTTTTTCGGAATTAAAGTTTTTCCCTATTAAATCAGCTACGTGCCAAGAAAAGACCCGTCTAAATAACTCATTTCAATAAATATTTCAATAGTACTAACAGACACTCCAACTTCACTTATATGTAAAGATTATTGGAGTAACATGTGTCAATGGGTAAGTGATATCAGGAGAATAAGATTGTCTAAGTACTGGTTCAACTTCCCACCTTACCCTAGAGTCCTTTTCCAACAGTGGGTTTTTANTTTTTTTCGGTAACTTGCCGTATTTTTGTTATATTTGTGTTTAAGTATTTAAACAGTTATTGAAATTAACAAAAATGATGGCTTCGAGATCATATAAATAACTTTTAAAAGCTTCAGAATTCAAATCGACATAATTTTAATTCTTAAGCATCTGTAGAGCGCAACAGAGATAAACGAGATCAGAAGTTTGAACAAACTAAGTTTCAAAGATTGTGGGATGACTTCAGTTAGAGAACCCCAGTTTTATTCGCAAACAAATCAATATTAAAACTATTTTTGTTAAGCCTACTTTGAGAGTAAAACTAATTCCTCATTTATGATTTGGCTACAATCTTGTTTCTCAAACAATAACTTAATAAAACCAAGAACAATTCTTAATTTTTATTATTTTCTTTATACTTTGGTACATTTCATTATCCGAACGACTAAATAATGTTCACTTTAAACTCACAACAAGGCTTAAATTGTGTAACGCGCCTCTCGACACATAGATAGTCAAAAGTTATATATAAGCGCAGCAATACGATACATTGATAAATCAAAGCAAATTGATCTAGCTTTAGATATAAGAACATGTCTTTTACAATCCGATACGCGGCGATGTTAAATTCCAATGTGTGGAATAAACACTCTCTTGTTACATCAATAAGATATCCAAACCAATACATCTCCGGATCTAAAATCCTTACCCGGGTAATGGCCCAAGTTGGGCTAAGCCCGCGGAGCCAGGCGACGTGTGAGGAATGCTCCCCCGCCTTATTACATACGTGATTCTTATTTATATTATATCTAGAACGGCCACGTCGGATTAACGCATTTCCAACTCTCTTCAGCCGCAACCGTAAGCATCTTGCACACTAAACTTTGCTTTCAATTAAGTAGTAAGTTTGGAAAGTTTTTCCTAGCGGCTGCTGTTAGCATCTGTTTCAGATGTCCTCCACAGTGTTGCCAGTCAATTGCTAACAGGGATCTCAGCTTCAAAGTATTACGTAATTCCGGAATTTTAAATTTGCTGTATATCTTAATTATTCGTTAACGCATTAAAATATCACAGAACCGACTCATGTACATATAATATTTGTACATTTTGATATGGACATGTAGGGTTAACTGGTAAATTTATGGTTTAAAAGTTAGAAGAAGAAAAAACGTTCAAAATTACATTTTAAAATAATATATATGTATTAATTCAGCGATAGAAGAGAGTAGGTCGGAAATTAACCGAATAATGTAATGGTGACCCGAATACAATATACGGTGGTAATAATAGTTTGATATGCAATTAATTAAATGTATATATTGTTTAATAAATTCTTGTGTGGTTCAATGCAATTCAATAAATTTTATTTTTATTTTATGCTTATTTTATTTTAATCAAAATATAAAATGAAAGTCAATTTACTTTCATTCTATATTTTGATTAAAATACACACTAATTTAATACTAAAAAATAAAATTTATTGAATTGCATTGAACCACACAAATATTTATTAAACAATATATACATTTCATTAATTGCATATCAAACTATTATTACCAATGTATATCTTGGGCAACAAACAAATTTCTATATAGCGCATGTAAAGTCATAACTAAATGCATGCCTAAAAATGTTGATAAAATAAATTTTCCGAGAGACAATCTTTTTATACATTTGCGTTGATCATCTCAAAAACCAGTTAGTCATTCAAATCTGACACATTTCCCTCCGCTCGGCGCACAGTGAGAATCAATATAAAACATCCGGCAACAATTTATCAAGAGTGCGAGAAGCTTTATAAAGTATTTCGGGCATGTCCTGCGGGCATGTCGGGTTGTAAGGGGATCCGGGACTCCTCGGGAGCCCGGACGGAACGTTTCCGCCCTACGGCACTGTCACAACTGTTCCTCGCGATATTTTTCGGGGAACCGATACTAGGTATTGTCACTCGACTTTGCAATGTTCGATTGTTTGCTCTGTGCCTTATAATTTATGAATGATAACCAGTTTGTTATGGTACATTAATTATAGTAGGTAAACAATAGCAAGTTTAATATAACGGTAACATTAATCTCACTATTATCCGGAAATAGTAAAAGCAAACTAAGTAATGCTTATTTCGTAATTGGAATTTTTTGCCAGTTAAATTTGAAAAACATTTTGACAATAGTGAATATGTCCTTGAAAATTAAAGAAAAGAAGGTAGTAAATACCGCATTGCTGCCGTTAGAGAACTTCTCAATGTACGTACCTGAAAAAAAAGAAAAATTATAATTAGACATAATTTAATAATTTTAAATCCAATTTGTCTAACAACCACTTTGTTTAAAAAAATGTGAATGTTTTAACAAATAAGATTTTTAATCACATACAAATAGGCTAACCGTAGCCTTTAATATTAACGAATTACCGCAATATATTACAAATGAATCCATTTGCCTATTAATTTTCATATCCGTCCTACATAACACTGCCTCCGTTTGTACCAATTAGTCGTAGACATAGATATATGTTAGCGGAATACGAAAAAAATGAACATAAATATAATTAAACGTTATCTTCTAAATTGTAGCTGCCGCAATTACTCAAAATTAACGGTGAAATTAATACTTTGACCTCGCACTCTAATTGAGGGTTTATTTACTTGTGCACCTTTCATTATATTTGGCTTTAGCTTTAATACAAATGAAAATATTTGATTCATCCCTTATGAAGTAGATTTTCATAAAATGTGTTATAATATTTATTTTTTCTACTTACTGAGCAAAACACAACGGCTTAATTTTTTTTAAAACAAAGTGTTTTTAAATCGAATCATACAATAAGTGAATATAGCGAGTCAACGGGACACCAATAACTGTAGTTAGTAATTACATTACGTCAACATACACTAGCAACAGTACCCTCTTCGAAATGCATACATGCATAATGCACTCTACTTTCACAGGACAATATTTGACGAGTAAGTACCGAGTCTAATACCTACTAGCTGATCCTTGTCAAAATAACTTAAGTAAAAATATTTCTCTATATTTTGTAAATTACAAACTACTCTGCAAACCGATTCGCTAACCATGAAATGTTTATCAACCCTGGTAACTTTGAAGTATGATTCCTTGCAAGAATATCTCTAACAGAGGCTGGACGTTAATAACAGCACGCCGTGAATTCGTAACAAGTCGGCTTGCTATTACCACGAACCGAAATATTCAAGGCGTGTATTACAATTTACATAAACTCCGGCGTCATTCGAGATGTATTAAGGAAACGTTATTCTATACTTTGATATGCGGCGGGAATGCAACGCGGACTCGCGCGCGGAATAAAAACCCGAGATCTTTACGCTCACGCTGCTTTTGTATCAAAACTCTGCCAATGAAACTTTTGATGGCCATTCATAGTAATAGCTTTTGAATTTTAAATAAAGAACGGCAATACAAAGAAAGTGAAGGTTCCCTTTTTTAAATAACAGGCACTTAGTAGACATTACTTTTAAGTGATAAATGAGGCATAGACACTTATTTGTAACTAAAAATCATAATTCATATATAAATATCCACATACATTTACACAGCGCCATCTAGCGTCCTGATTGTCCGTGTCTGTTTTATTTTGAAATGAACAGATTATCACTACATTGTATAAAACAGTGTAGTTAGTGTAGTATGTGCGTTTAATTAATAAAAACTACGCAACGGATTTTGATGCGGTTTTTTTAATTAGATGGAGTGATACAAGTGGAAGGTTACAAGTTAAGCATATGTACAATAATATCCATTAAATAGTGGAGAAATACTGTTAAATTTTGAGGTTTCTGATGTGATGTCGTAAATAATATCATTTTTTTCGTTTACATTGCAAACGCTGAACCATACAAGATTTATCAAAATAATGTACTGAGTATTGAAAACAATAAAAAGGTCTACAGAAAACTCCGCGATGGTATATATTTATCTCTTATGGATATCCCACAATATAATTTTTTTGTCATTTCCTTTTTACGACACATAATGGCCAATTTTTGAAGCGAATTTAATCAATACAGCATTAATCCTTATCCAATTAAATACCTTAAATACATTGTCAATTAATTATATGTGGCCCTTTACAGCATATGATTTAAATGAAAATTTTCGAAGATATTACAGATGTAAAAATTGCGGTGCGGAGCGTTTGCGGCGTTTCCGATCGATCGGACAGGCGGGAGCATGCCTATTACGAATATCACCATTGCCCCCGTGCAAAGCATGGGCGGGTCGCTAGTCAATGATAAAATTAAGTCAAAGCAACGCAAAGTTGATTAAAAGAAACCTCGTCAAATATCTGTAGGATTTGGGAGCGATTCGCGACGCCACCAGCATGCCAACTTTGTAAATAAACAGGATCAAAGTTAATTAGTCTAAGAATAACTGTTACTGATTTTCCTTAACTTGTGCAAAAGAAATACGGACAAGATACTAGTTAATTTTTTATGAGTTACTTGTGAAACAGTTGGAATTAATTTCGATATTTATTTTAGAAAACGAAACCAAGATGCCTGTAATCTCTTTTCAATTCCGTCCTTGTTGATTAATCTTGGACATCGGTTTAGTTCATTGGTAGCATGCCATTAAGACTAGATTTGTCCAAAGAGTATATAAATTAGATTTGTCTTTGTCTGTACGTATATATTTTCATGTCATATATTTTGGATTATAAATATTAAATAATTACTATACTTGTTTATTTTACAAAAAAAAATCTACATCAATTCTCAAGATAATATTGTTAACAGCTTTTTATTCAAAGCATATACCCATTCTGTTTATTCCCAATGTTTATAGCAGGAGTAGAGTTTCACGTGAAATCGTATGTTATTTTTTGTAGTCATGTAACGGAATACGGGAGAACGTTGGTATAATTGTGAATTTCCCCGGCATCCTCACTTGTGAATTTTTTATTCCATTATAGGGATCTGCCAAAGGTCACTGGGTTACGCGGAATTTAATTTTTTATGTTTTAATTTTCGGATACAATTAAAATTACACCTTGAAATATATTAAAATGGGCTTTTGCACGCTCATCTTTTTCAGCTAATAAAACGTTAGGATAGTATGTACTTCATTTATGTTACGTAAATTCAATAATGTTGTTTATTTTCTGGTGTAAGCATACCTAAATAAACAAGAAAGTGCAGTAACTCTGTCTGCTTAACTCAAGCACCAGAACATTTTAGAGACACTTCCGAAATTGCAAGACTGAAAATATGCTTAGTTGCAAATCAACCACTACTAGCGTAATAAGTAAAGCTACTGACTAGGCTAATAATGCGGTGAGCGAAACACATAATCTTGGTTCAAAATGTCTTGGATAAGGATTAAAAATAATTGGTAAGATACAAGCAAAGGGTCTTGTAACAAATTTTTACACATTGCAAAATAACAAAGGATTTTTGGCATTCCTAAAGTACATTCCTTTATTGCAAGGGGGATTTTCCCCCGTCAGCATAAGTTGTGAGACATTGGAGATTATTGAAATTACAAATTGCCGCGGTGTATGGTGAGGTGAAGCTTGTCACACATGAATGGGCCTAACCAAAATAAAAGCAGAGTGTCTTCCCTAAAACTTTAGTATATTTATTTTATCTGTGCAAAACCAAGTACCATAAACACTTAGAGTTATACTGTAACAGTAACTATACTAAGTAACTAAGAGAATAAAATAATCAAATATCGAAATCCCTTTTGATACAATTTGTTTTGTTTTCGTACTAGTTTGGTACTAGGTGATAGACTCGATTCTGAGTTGTCTAGGTAGGTACTTCCGCAATGCCAGATATAGTCCTGTGAAACAGGAGTATTATACACTTTTGTTTTGTTGTTTCGGGATGAGGGCACTATAACTAGTGAAATGATCAGATATAAGAGACCTTTACGCCTGTCGGTTTGGGTGACGGGCGCAGTGCGGCATTAATGGAGGATAATAGCTATTTATCAGTTTTCGATCTCCTTCAATGCCGCTTTATCACGGTTCTATCAGGTGAGCGTTTTGACCGTCATGTACACTTATGTCATAAAAAAGTGTCAAACAGCACAGCATCATATCCTCTGATTACATTACTCTATACCAATACAGAAACTGAATGAAATACATTGCAACGTTCATTTTTATTCCGAGATTTCATAATGGATGAAATGAGAGATACCTATGTCCAGCAGTAGACTATAAATAAATATTAGTGTGGACAAACTTTAGAATTCCTAACCTGTGAAAGGAGTGATATTGTGAAACGATAGCCAAGTTTGTACTCAAATTATATTAATTATTAAGTATAACTATATGTAGTCAACTTATCGTGTTGAAATCTTTGATTGACTACACTTTCAACACCATACGTAATAATCTTAATAGGCCATTACCTTCATATTAACGATTCACTTATTTTAATTATCTAATCAAAAGTACGGGTAACCGTTGTCATCTTAATTTTGTGTGAATTTAACGTCATTTGAGGCGAATAAATTTATTTTACTCCAACAAAAGACGGTTCACTTAATGCTGTTTTAAATAGCTTGATATTAAATTGGGGGAGAATTATAATATCTCCGAGTATCGATTGCGGATTCCAGTTACCAGCACAAAGCGGTTGCGGTGGTCTATTGTCTTGTCAAATTGGCGGATGAGATCCAATCGTAGTACAGATCGAGTATGAGCATGACCGTGTTTTATCGATTGGTTTTGCCACAGATATTTAAGGAACAGACGTTTTTACAGAAAAATGAGTAATATTCTCATATTACTATTAAGATGTTAAACTATTTTATTTTTAAAAATAAAAATGTAAAGATGATGTATTTCATTTGTGCTTATACATTCTTTATACTTTTTATATATTTTTGAACTCGGTATGTATGTATCAATGAACTTTGGACATACACTGATCGTGTGGTCACCCTACACTGGTGTCACACGCGCATTGTTAATCCACTTGTACGTCATTAAGCCTAAATTAAAGCAGTTTATTGCGTTAATCAAAAACAGATGGAGGCTGATTGTTATGCGTGTTACATAGTCGGAAGGTACGCCTGCTAATAGATACGATAAACCGGGAAACATTGAATGTTTAGCCGGTTTACAAGGTGAATAAGCCGCGCAATGTTGTATTCCATGCTTGTCCAAACAAGACTCAATTTCCAATATAGGTATAAGTAATATGATCGCATTAAAATTAACATTTTCATTGCTTTTTGTCTACACACTCGCTGGCGGATTGCTAAACGCGAATATTCATGTTGCATTTTTGCACGAAAAATTCCCGTAACGGAAATCTGAAAACTTGATTTAAAGAGTAGAGACGAAATCTAATTTAAAAAGCGGGTGAATCCTTAATCCTTAGCCAAATATCGCGAGGGAAACTGCCGCATTAGCCGCGTCACTCATCAGCAGAATGAATCATTACTTGAAGAGTGCGCCAGTGGCTCGTGTCAAAGAGCTTGTAGCTCAAAGGTCCTCCTGACACCCCCTACCCCGCCTCAGCCCCCGCGCCCGCCTGCTACGAAGGGAATTGAAGGACCACTCTAAAACCTCGGCCACCCGCTCGTTCGCTCGCATTCAAGGGTCGAATCTGGATTATAGGGCGCCAAAGTCTGCACCTTCATCAGATATGTATAATATTATTTGCAGCTCAGCAATTCGGCCGCGGAAAATTGTAGACCCCTGTAATTTCGGTTCATTCAACAGTCCGACCCGAATATCGTGTGCGATATTGCTTAAAAGGAACTCGCCTCCTGTCATTAGAATAATCGTAGATACTCGTTTTTATAGACACCCTCTTACATGACACTTCTGTTTGAGGTTAGGTGATTTTTGCGAATGAATATATCTATTTGTGGAGTACTCATTTGGGGGACATTTTCCGGCGGCAGAAGAAAATTAGGTTGTTTTTAAGGGAAAAATTTAACGATCTATCTGGTTCCGTATGAGATTTCGTACGTTGCTCGCGCCGTGTGGGGCATATTCGGGTACCTTGAGGCGAAGTTGTCGCGTAAGTTATTATAAGAGAGGTGCGCCATGGGAAATGAATGTCGAGTAGGTCGCTTGGCCCGTTGTCATTCATATTAGCTACGACGGCTTAAATTTGTAATCACACTGCGCCAATTCATGGACGCCCAGCGACATTAAAATGCGATGGCGTTAGCTATGCTGATTTTTGGCATTTCTAAAACCATTTGCATACTTCAGATGGTTGTGTACTATATGTGCAGGTATTTATGTGTTATAAAGTTAGAAACTATCTCAAGACTCGATACGCATATTAATTTAAATTACTATTAAATAAAAGTTTGTAAATTTTATATACAAGATAATAAAAATAAAAAAAACATATTCAATCCATTTTGAAAATATGCAATTTATTAATAACTGAAAAGGTTGATATTTTATAAGTTATGTCTTCAACACTTGAAAATTTAAAAAAAAACTCGTAATAAAAAACACGTATGAAAGAATATTTCCATTACTGACAAAATATCATGCAGCATATTCACGGATGCTGCACCATCAATCCTCTCTTAATAAAAAGCTCTCAGGTAACCGATGAGTGCGATATTTGCGTACTCAATTATTACTTGATTGAATTTGCCGACCAAAAACGAGTTTCATGACACATCCCACTGTGCTTTTACATTTTACGAATATTTGCGATATGAATTTATATAAATACAATGACTTATTGAAGACCGCTGGCAAAATATTTAGACATTAAGATTTTTATTAGACCTTGCTAATATGGCACCACCTGGAGGTAATTAACTTTGTAACTTATTACTGCTAATTAATTACTTATCAATCAAGTTTTGGGAACCCCCGACTACAAATAACATTAAGTAGAAACCTTTCTGCAAAAGTTGACGTTATGATTTACTAGATGGTAGACACCCTCCGGTCCGATGGACCGACGACTTGCGAAAGGTCGCTGGTGAAGGCTGGATGAGGAAAGCGGAGGGCCGGGATATCTGGCGCAAAATGGCGGAGACCTATGTCCAGCCGTGGACTGAGATAGGTTGAAGAGAGAGATAGTAGACTCGGTACTGAGTCGTCTAGGTAAGTACTACCGCAATGCCAGATATCATCTCGTGAAATAGAAGTGATTTGCACTTCAATATTCCCGGATGAGGGCACTGTAACAAGTAAAATTACTGGGTATAAGAGGCCTAACATCTGTCGCCTCGGGTTTTTTTTTCAAACTGACTACTGCTGTTGACCGCAGATGGCCTTTACAGCTTCACCGGACAAGTGCGGCATTAGTGGAGAATAATAACTGTTTATCAGTTGTTGATCTCAATCTCTGTCACGGTCAGACATATCACTTACTATTAGGTGAGCATCCTAACCATCCTGTACACTTTGTAACATAAAAATAAAATATTTTTTTTAATATCATGACCTATATGTAGGATAAATATTAGTGTATTAGTCAACGATGACGAAACATAAGAAAAAAATCCACCTCCAGTGACAATGTTACTAAATCGGCGATCTATAGTTAAATTGTTTAATAAAATCAAAGTTATCTATCGACAGTGTTGGTTTGATGACTCAACGTAGCCGCTGGAAATTAACACTTAAAAGGATAATGGGCAAATCGCCATAATAGTAACGGGCAGCCCTTACTATGTAAGAACATCGATGTTAATAACTCACCCATTTACTTCGATCATGTGAATATGTTAAATACACATTGTAGGTTGTTGAATTAGTATATGTATAAAAACATTATGTAAGTTCCGACTGAGTAAAAAGTTACACTCTCTCTAAATTGGGCACCTTAATCTCAGCTATTTCTATCGCCCTATTAGTAACTATTAGTATAGTTATGTTTTAGGATAAAAGGTGAGGTAAGACTAATATTTTTTGAGTTCGTCTAGTACAGGGTCAGTTTTATCTTCTATCATATGCCTTTTTGATAAATAACCTAGCTGGAGAGCAAAATACAAGATGAGGTTCTTTAGCTAATCTGGGATATGGACTTCTCAGAGTACTGCCGCACAAATGTTTATACGGAAATTTTATTGTTTAACCTCGCTATACGAAAATCTTAGCGCGCCACTTGCGCGTTAAAGCTGCGAAGCCTATTACAGCTAACAGCGCAACGTCCGCAACCGTTTGACCACCAGAAACGCCTTTAAGCGTCGTAAACAATAGATTTTTCACTGTCTGGATTCCTGGCAGTCAAAGGGCTAACCCGTTGATAGCCAGTTACCATTAGGTAGGCTGTCTGCTTACTTAAAATCATTTTTTTTGGAAAAATCAAAATGAATATGTACTCATTTCAAAAATCATCGACACTAATTCATAATTAAACGTATACAATACAATTTTCTTTGTTTTAATGCAAACAAACTACCTTAAATTTGGTCGGTAAAAATGTTTAGTAAACTTAGCATAATAGAGAAGGAATATCTATTTGAAAACAACGTTAACAGTGTGTGGAACTTTGAAAGTCGTCAAGCCGTATAAATCCAAGCGCGGTCAGCCCTCTCTTACAATACATTGTACACTTTAAAATCCCCGAAGCATAAAAGCTTGGAAATTCACGCCCTAACCTTCTTTAGACAACTTGATGTCTGATGGACCCATTCATTTAAAATACCTATTTTATTAAAAGCCGCTCATGGTAGACAAAAATTATTAAATTTTATTATTTTGTATTCTTAATTTGAATACATTTCTGTAAAAAGGGTAGTCGTTATTTGTTTTTTTATCTGTCTGGGTTCTATTTGTAAGTATTGTATTTTCATAGTATCTTCATTAGTTAGGAAGGCAAAGGCGTTCCTCATGGGATAGACCTGTTATGTATATGTTACTTCGAAGTAACTCAATCATCTACACCTTAAACAATGTAATAATTAGGTATAATAGTAGATATTTACTAGACCTCTTTTAGTGACCTAAGGGTGGTTTTGCAATGACATGATGGTGTACGCATTCGTTTGGCTCTGTTGATTTTTTTAGGATGAATTACGGTGGATTTATGAGACTACTAAGTGAAAAACTTTATCCCTCATTGTACTGAAAAGAAACAACAGATTACGCACTCTACAATCTTGCCCCAATCCCCCCAGTATTGTAAAAATGTTTTGGCCTGACAGATCAGCTCGGTTCACGGAGGGTTAATAACACTCACGAGTGGCGAAGTCCGTCGTAACACAAAATGATTACACACATAAAGAACCTTATCTCTTACACTCTGAACCGGCGTAAACCGGTTACAGTGGGGCGTAACCGCTCCACGCTCCGCTCGAACGTTTACGCGCGTTTTACGCGACAATCTCGCCCGCTCTCGGTTAGAAATTGAAAATGGAATTATGGCGATGTAAAAATGGATACTACAATGACAATGACAACATACGTTTATGTCACAATAATAAACAGAGGAGATTAATCATTAAACTCTTTTGCTGAAGAATGGCCAACAGCTTATTTTTCTAATCGTATTATCCTTACTATATCTGTATTATAATAATTCAACAAATTTTAAGGCATACGTACGTTTAATAATAAGAAATCGGTCGAACATTGTTAGTATTCCTTATAAAGAGTGATCAAGATTCATTTCAAAATGGAACTTTTCTAACGCCATCTCTTGACGATATAAAATGAAATAGCGTCGTCAACTATTGAGTGCATATGTAAATGTCGCCAAGCGAATGTAATGTAAGTGAAATATATGAGTATCTCTAAGTCTCAGCCTTCAGCACGTTATTACGTAAACCATTGTGGGCCACTCCACTCACAATCACACTGGAATATTGTATGCGTCCGCTGCGCTTCACACCGCTCATGCATTTTCTATGAATGTACAATTTCAAGTCACGATTCCTGTTTTTTGCACGGTCTCTTTCAGTTTTAAGTGGGTGGGAACATGTTTGTATCGCAGACTTGTTTTGTTGGTACTTATTTTTTGCTACATTCTTTGTGTACATCTACACATATACGGGGTGAATTTTGAATCATTGACATATTCAACCTATTACTGTTTAATATTATGTAATGTTTTTATAGGAACCTAATATTTTAAAGATTTTTCTTAAAAAATGATAAATAAATTGACAATGATTTCACGTTCACGCTGTATATTATATAATAAGTACACCTTCTCATACAACATTGCTTTAGGCTTTGAAATTGAAACATATTGAGTTTGTATTACGAGCACTACACGCAGGCATCAAGGTCAATTATATAGTAATCAGTTTATCAAGGCATAATTTCAAATTATTGACTGAAAAGTTTTCTATAAAAAGTTATAACCTACCGCCTATTTAACCCCCGACGCAAAAAGAGGGGTGTTATAAGTTTGACGTGTCTGTCTGTCTGTCTGTCTGTCTGTGGCATCATAACTCCCGAACGCATGCAGTGATTTCATATTTTTTTTGTATTAAAGGTGACTTATGTGCGAGTGTTCTTAGACATGTTTGATGAAAATCGGTTGAGCCGTTTAAAAGTTGTAAGGAGTGTAAGTGGGAAGAGTAATCGAATGACTGCAAATATACTTGGGATCAGTAACAATGTGACCTTTAGCCTATTTATAGAAAGAAAAACTAGTAATTAATAAGTAAATAGCGAACGAGCTTGACCTTAAATGTAAGCTATAATATAATATCCCTTGCAAGAATCCAAATTGTAGTAAGTAAATTATAATTTACTAAAATCTAACTTAACCTATCCTACCTATAAAAAGTATAACATTAAAATTAAATTAAAAATTTAAAAAACCCCGACACAAGAACTTAAGTAATTTCCCTTGAAAAAGTTTAAATTTAATTTTTTTGTTCTCAATGTCAGACGTAAATCTGTTAATTGTTTTTAAAAATCTTATAGCATAATTCACGACTAACTTAAAATTTTAAGTGGTAATTCAATAAACGTATGATGAAGACATCCCTAATGATGCGTAGTACGAGATATCAATACAGCACAAGGCGTTTATTAATAAAGCTTGTGTTAGAAATAAAAAATAATGTTCCAAATAAACGTAATATTTGATACAGCATTACAAAATTACCGGGTATAAGAGACTTAACATCTGTTGTCTCGGGTGACGGGCGCAGTGTTGACGGAAATATAATGACAACCTACTGTCATTAATTTCCTTCAATACTACATCTGTCAAAGTCAGGCGTATCGCTTACTATCAGGTAAGCGCACTGGCCGTTCCGTTCACTTATAACATAGAAAAAGCGATTAATTTTATTCGTAGCAATCGTTACACCGTAGCATTCGTAACGTATGTAGTGCTGTGTGCAGTTGTTTGTTACCGTAGCACGAATTCTCGAGTTATTATAACGGTATGTAATTATTTATGTATTAACACTCGTAGCACGAGTACATTATAAGAAAGGAGATATTAAAAGTCCAACAAACAAGAGAAAATCTTACATGATATAAAATCGGTACTATATTTTTTTTATATTAGTGATCTGATTTTAGTTCGCTTTTGAAAATGGCTGGTAAAAACTATGTCGACTGTTATAACACCATAGCATATTCATTTAGTACTAATCATCTTTGGTTCTGTTACAGTTTTTCTATATCACGATACAACAAGAAATATTCATCGATTATGACTACTTACAATATACAGATGTTTGATTTAGTCAACTCTACATTACCTAGTATAATATATAGGTCTTATAGTGTATCATCTTCATCTGTTGAAAAAAAATATTGCCATTAAAAACATTTTTTAAATTTGCTTCGCCCCCATACCCTCAGAATCACAGAACAGATGAAAAACGAATAAATAACTCGTTGAGGATGTGTAAATATATTGGCAATTTTTTAAAATTCGAACACACTCGTCGATTTCCGGCGGCCCGAGCGCATTTCCTGCCGTCTAGCTTATAACAGTCACCAGGGCACCGCTTGACGTTTTAAAAAATAACATCGACTAATAACTTTTGATTGTATGGGCAATTTATTGGTATATATTGGTTTGAGAATATTTTTCGAACGTTTTGTTTGTATTTGGAATATTTAAAAATTAAAATTAAAAACAAAATTTTCGACGTTGAAACCATGTGGAATAATTTCAATTGATTCTATTATATTTTCTTTAGTCACATAAAGCTCTTATATGCACTACAGTAGAACGTTAAAGCTGATGATAGAATAACTTAAAGCTGATAATGTATTACTAATGTGTCTATTCAAAACTATTATATACCTGTGAAAGCAATAATATTTTAACTGAATTGGTTCAGTTCTAGTTAAGAATGCAAACTCAGAACACACTTGTTTTTATAAGCGAAATGCTACAAAAAGTTTTTTGAATACCATTAAGACAATATGTATAAGTTAGGCATTACGGGCAGTTTTTAGCAGACTGAATATCAGTTACAACACCTGCTCAAATATTAAGTATATTATATTATTATTATAAATTCACTGATGTATTAGACTTTCCTTGGCAACTCTCTACGTTAAGGGTAAGACTGAAATATATGCAAGAAGGGATCTTTAGTAACTACAATACAAAATAGACATACCTTCAACCGTTAAATTCGAGCCTAAATTAAAGCGAATAAAGCGCTTATTACGAATCCCGCTACAGGTAATTCCAGCGTGCATTACGTTGGGACATCACAAAACCACCAGGTGTTATAGTTTTGATTGTTATGACAAGAGTTGGACGCGTACTTTGGGCCAGACTGCCGCTTTAAGCGCTTTTCCTCCATAACCCGCACTAAATAGAACAATTAAAGCGGTCAGCGTTTTAAGTAAACATTTTTATGTCGGATTCGCTTTGTTGTTGAGCTGAATTTGCATTTTCCCGGGCTAGGGTTGGTAGTGAACGGCTTTGATGAGTATTGGTGTTTGACTATCGAGATTGATAGTAAAACCTTCCCTAAAATAAAGGATAACCTTAGAGAAATAAGAGCTAACCGTATCCTATCGGAATCCATTGCTGAATATGGGTCTTCCCAATTCTGCGTCAGATATCCCTGTCCTCCGTTTTTTTCATCCAGCCTCCACCTTTCGTAAGTCGTCGGCCCATTAGTCAAGAGGAAGACTTATGCTACGCTTTGACTTGAGCTATATATGTGTTTGAAAATGTAAAAGATTGAGATCACAATATGTTTGCTAAAAGATAGCCTAGACTGATATAACAAAAATATCTTCATTGTTTTATTTTCATTATAATTGAGGATCAGACAATCCGAACAAGCAACTGCTATGTATAATATGTATTTACAAAAAAATGTATATAAGTATGTTTATCCGTTGTTTAGTACCCATAATACAGGCTTCACGCTTAACTTGGGGCTAGATGGCGCTGTGTGAATGTCAGTGGATATATATAACTTTAAATTCACGCGCAGTTTATCACCGCCAAAAACGCACTCGGGTAGCCCTAATGAACCCGTGCTGTTGCATCTGATTTTGCACTCTGCAGACCGGCAATTAACAAGGAATCAGTCGTCTGGATTTATTGAAATAAAGGAACGCCGTTAATGGGCGCCCGCTATCGTTGCAATGCGACCGGGCTCATACAAGTCAATGCATTTGAACATTGTTGACTTTGGTGCAATTGCTTAGAAACTGTTGTTATTTAATTGATCGTATTTAATGTTTCTTAACATGCGAGAAGTATAAATAAAAGTATAGTTACTAGTATTTTTTGGTAATTACCATTACAACAACCTATCCTATACAATAATTGTAGATCTTTTACCTATTTCTCATTCAGCAAATGTTGGCGTCTTAAATATAGTTGACACTTATTTTGGAGCTTCGGGCCATTTAATAGTGCAATGTATTATAAATATTTCAATATCACAATGAATGTTTGCTACGTTTTTTCTACTATCAGAATTCATTTTGGTTATTTATATGTTTTACGTTGCATTTTTGCACTACAAGTATAAGTTCTTGGTGGAGGCCTACATTCAGCAATGGACATCATGTGCATGTGATGATGATCATTTTGCATTTTATTTTGACGTTTATATGTGTTTATAGTAAGCCTAAATCGAATAAATGAACTTTGACTTTAAAATAATACATTGTTTCATCTGTATAATTTGTCATCTTAGTGAAATAGATCTACCTACGCAAGAAACTTCCATACGTTATACAATTATTTCAAAGTTTCATGCTAATATTTGTTTTTTGAAAAGCGTTAATATTAGAATTATACTTATTTTTTTATTCCAAGAAAGATACGTTTGTATTCATTTGCATTAAGCACCCGGAAATATCATAGTTTATCATACTACAACCGCAATACACTAGAGTATTATGTTAACATTCTACGCATTACCGCAGATATTCCCCATTGAGGATATGGTAAAAGCTTTACATTCTCTAAGAGGTTTTTGCAAACAAAACAACAGTGTTAACAATGTTGACATTTCAAATCCGTCGTTATTGTTTGTAAGCCGAAAATGTTCCCGGTACGCGCGAAAACTGCGCCAATTTCACGCCAGCAAAAGTTTGTTTAAAGTAATATTTGCCCACGGAAACGTTCGCCCGGGAAAGAACTGCAAAATAACTAAAACCTCTAAGAGGCTGTCGACGATACATTTATTGGGGTGTTTAAGCCGCAACAGCCACGTGCTGTCGGCGCCACCTGCCGTGAAAACCGACGTTAACTTTTATGAACTACTTACTGAGATATTGAGTTTATCAAAAACTAACCTGTTCCGCTAGGGAAGCACAATTGATCTTTAAGCTCATATGTGGCAAAATGTCATCATATGACCTAAAACGTAGGATTCAATAGTATAATAAATGTGATAATCATTATTATTAGCCTAATCAAGGTTTGGAACAATTTCTAACAAGTTTTCTTTTTAAACTTAATATATCAATTCAATCACAAAATGAGACTTGCTCAAGCACAAACGCGAAATTTATTTTTATATCATTGGTTAATTATCAATAATCGTTTACAAAAAATGTCTAACGTTGGTTCATGGTTAGATAAATTCAACGGAAGTCAAAGTCAATTACAGCGTTTACTGCTGCAAACGCTGCATTGCTTTTTGCAGACACCTGCGAATAAGTCCCGACTAACGTGCACTTTTTCAAAAACACCGAATTCACTGACGAACCGGACTGCTCCTATTTAAAATGACCACTACCATGATACAACTCAGAAATATTACGTTACCAAGGTAACGAATACAATTACAAAGTATATAAAAAAACAAATAGGTATATCTAGAAAAACAAAAGAAAAGCAAATGTTAGTCCATAAATAACACACATTAAAGTTTAAATATTTAAAATGAACGCTGCTGTTTTAAGAGAAATCAAGGGAAAGAAGAGAACGATGAACGTGATGTTAAAGTAAGAAGTAATGTTTTATGACATCACATAGTGGTAACCATGAAGTATATGCCAATTACAGTACATAAGTGTTATGGAATGTCACACTAACAGTCGCTGAATGATATTTATAGGAACACCCTTTTAAATTTTCCACTTTAAAATGAGGGCTTACTTAAACTATGGAAATGTAAAATATTATATAAGCAAATAAAAGTACTTATATTCAGAGTTACACAACATTTTACCCTCTTGTTCATTAAAATATATACAAAGTCCCCAAACTATTAGCTTCGTACAATGTCACAGTTCGCCACTATACTCAATAGATATGCTCAGTTCTTGTATGTAGTGTAGTACCGTTTTCGCGAACAGGTAATGTAAGTCAACGGTAGGGGCTAAAATATTGGACGGGCTTACTCCGCCGGTAAACATTTTTGATTGAGCCTCTCTACCTGCTACATTTTTCTTCGAATCTACGAAAGAATTTTTCATATTTGCATACGTCTTTTGTTACGCAAATAAATTGTATCGATCATTTTTTAACCGGTTTTGCAAGCCGACCCGCTTTTTAGTCAGTCGTGCTGGCAGTTGACACAACTATTCGAAAAAAGAACACTGTACCTTTGTTATTTTATTATTATGTTGGTACTGGTATTACCTTATAGTCGGAGAGCCATACTTAGAAAATTTTGATTTCCCGTTATCATGTATCTGATCCATATGCTTTTGTACGGTCGGCTCTCGGACTATTACTCTCTTGTATGATGTCACGAATTTCGATGATCAACAGGATGCACCGGTGTCTCTTCGCTTCTCAATCTTGTACACATGTAAAACTTCCTATTGTACTTTACTTTCGATTTTATTACATTATTCAAAACATATTATTCGAATATGTAATTTTAAGTAAACCTCCAAACCGCATGTTTAAACACCCGAATATGAATTTATCATTTGTTATTCGCAACAAATTAGTAATTTGTTATTACCGGAATCTATCGTGCATAAACGCAAGGCCAATGCCATGGTAAATTAATGGAAAAAACTGCTCACCATTACTGCTCGCTCGTACTTTGTGATTTTACGTTAATTTTTTCGCTGGCCATCGTACAATTAAACTGTTTGCGCTGCACAATGCAACTACGAGTTCGTGTAATGAATAAAATAAAAGGCTATGATGTGCCCGCCGAAAATAAAGCATTTTAAATGATTATGGATTCCATTTACAGTATGTTACCGACAAAAGCAGGGAAAATAAAATTTTATTTTCACCGTGCTGAATCTGTAACAGAGCTGTATTACTTATGGCTGTGCGCAATTTCCAGCTATTAATTTTCTGTCGGGTAACGCTTGTTCAATAGGGGTGGTATTTTAAGCAGACTTAATATGACGTAAATCATGTTCTCGTTGCTAGGTATCATGCATGTTCAACGAACTAGTGAAAATCGAGTGACCCTGAAAAAAGGCCAACTTCGGTTTGATGTTCAAAACTAAAAATTAAGTGAGTTTCATCATAGTAATCTAATACACTTACGATTCGAAGGTTTTCAGTACAATATAGACTAAACCATAGAAGAAAATAACAAGATTTATATATGAACAATAGCATTTACACCGTAACGTCTATTATCCAAAATGCAACACTAAAATTGAAACTCGGGTTCCAAGTTCCAACCCAAAACTAACAACCACATCAAAGTTTAAAAAAAAACTGTATAATGTCCCACGACCGCCTGCATAATAGGAAACGTCCGCCGCACGAGATAATTCGCGATAACCAACAAAACCCTGACATCAAACGGGCAATTAAAGAAAAGAAACCCCTAAGCACCTTTAATTACGTCTGCTTTTTCCTTATCTGAATTTTATTACAATGACAATACGCACAGCAGGTCTATTAAATTATTTGCGCGGGGCAGCGGGCGGGGAGGTAAAGCGTAAAGCTGAAATTACTTATTGTACAAAAAACATTCCACCTAAATGGTGTCACATCATCGTTGTTTACTGTTGGGCCGGGCCGCGTAAATCATAATATTCGGGAAGACTGCTGACATTCTCCTTGGGAGAAGGGTGGCCAAATTAGCTGAACATAAAGCAGGAGTTAATTACTTTCCAGTTTGATTATCAAAACACTGCTTCTATGACGTATATCTGATGCGAATTTTACGATGTCTGTGTTTTATATAGATAAAAGTGAATTCTTCCGTGACTTTCGAAAGACTTTCGTATTTGCTTTTATAAATGAACGAACTAAAAAGTAAACGAGATGTAAAGATGATTCTTATCAAACATACATTGAAAGCGATATATTTGTAGTGTATGCATTATCATAATTAAATGAGCTAACCTGCTTCCCACTGAGACCGGCTATTGTCTCTTATTTGATAAATTTTCATCATTATTTCTTAAACACGCAATTCTTGGTCACCCTACTAGTAATTCAAACGCAACATCCAGTGCTCGTTGAAAAGTCGACTTTTACGAAAATTTCAAAGCCGCGTGTTGACTTTGTGAAGTAGGTACTAAAGTAACGCCGGTACCTACGTATTCGTTGGCAGTGTGCGCTTGGATATAAAACTTTTGCTTCACGTACATCGTAACCTTTTGAAATTATCTTTACATGTAGACTCTGATTTTTTAAAATATTTAAAGCCCTAACCATTGGAACAGTTTTGGATACGGCCTGGCGTCCTTCAAAACTAAAGCTTATTTTGCTAATTTAAAAGTGCATTTCATTAATATTAATGTTTATATCATTATCACCAAGAGAGTCTATGACAAAAAAACAACTGATAGAACTGATTAAAAAACAACTATAAAGGATAACCTTCCCTCAACATTATTTGAGTGAGCCTTATTTTTATGATGAGCTACTGATACAAAAGAAAATCCTAAAATTCGCTATAGACTTTCCTATAAATTCCAATACTCAAAGCGATATTCAAATACCTACTATGGAAGAAGTAGTGATCAGTATTTGTAACAATGTGTTCGGTTATGCCTTTCTTAATCTGAAAATGTTCAGCTACTTTTAAAGATGAATACAATACAGACCTACCTAAGTAAACGTACCGCGATATGAAAATAGAAAGAACAACAGTACGATTTGTTTCCAGTACCGCGCTCGCGAACTTCGTAAAATATGAAACGCCAATGTTAGTTACAGGCAGCGAAGTTGGGTACGGTACAGTACGAGTAATCGGCATACGCGACGTTTATGGGAGGTTACACGAACAGCTTAGTATCGGAGTTCAATATGAGCATCGAGTTGTATTTTCATTTTCTTTGAACAGAGGAAAACCGAGCCTAGTCTGATTTCCTATAACATTTGAATACAAAAATACCATAAAAGGACTTAGCACGATACAATTAGAACGAAACTTGTCGACGAACGAACGAATAAAGCAGCAAGCGTGAACGAAAAGTCGATGTCGGTAAGGTTATTACAAGCTTTCTGGACCCTACAATATGAATAATGATGTGCATACATATCTGTTCGTATTGATTTGGCTGTTTTTCTTATGTATACCATATATGGGTTTAGAAAAAAGAATATAAATATTTCTACCCATATTTAGTACCCAAAGTATAAATACTATGTCAAGTTCGGGCCAAATGGTACTGTTTAAATATTGGAGAATATTTTTACTCTTTGCCATTGCAACATTAAAATGCATAAGTAATATGTTTTACTGACTTTTTGCTTGCAGTGACCGCAACAGTTGCAATAAAAAATTAAAATTAAGTCATTATATTCTAATAAAATCGTACCCGTATTTATATTGTCATTTTATTAATTATTATGAAAACCAAAAGATATATAGTCGCTATGCGACTTAAGCCTTAATAAAGGTTAAAAAAACAGCAGGTATGATTAACCCTAACACAAACATAGTACCTACTTACATACATGCTCCATTTGACGTGGACTCATTTGACCCCTTGAATCTCAAGTGGGTGTTAAGCGCATACCTATATGGTAGCATACACGCGGTAGGACAATACTTTGAATTTGCACAATCACTGAGAGAGCCGGTCCCAAAGATCTGTTGTTCCCTTACCCTTTAAAACGGGGACAAGCCCGGGTCCATAGTAACTCGAAAAGGGTCGGAAACGAATGCTCGTTCAAAAATTACCTTCTTAACGGACATATTCTGGCAAACAAAGTACCTAATCGTCCCTAACAGGCGCAAGACGTTTTGAAACAATGCGCATCATCCGGATATTCCATTAAATCGCGCGATTTAGCTTCAGGAGCGGGTGAATTAGGCAAATTAAGAGGTTCCTGAGACAGTAATTAAGGCGCGCCCATGCTTGGCCGGCGACCAACCGCCGCGGCTATGAGCTAACGTTACTTATTACTGGCGAAGGGATATTGAACGAATACCATCTAATGTTGGTTTATTGTTATAGCCGGGAAATGCAGCCAAGTTAACTGCTGATCGGAGATTTTGTTGTCCCATAAATACTTCAACAAACGTTGAATCAAAACGAACTTTAGGGATTGAATCATGTAAAACATGAAATGTTTGTAAAACACAGACAGTTGCTACCTTGTGATGTTAATATGTTAGGGCACTGTGTGTAATAATTTCTCTGTCTATTACATAATTCAGCGTGGAATAAAAAATATAACTGCTTTATTCGTCTTGTGACGACTTCAAAGATTTGAAAGAATTGTTATTTATTTATTCAAATTAAAAACATACAATTCCATAAAGCCATAACTCAAGAGCCAACTTGTACTTTGATAAAAATGTCAAAATAAAGACGCAAAGGATCGTTATGAACGTCTTACTGTCCACAACAACTAATCTTACCATTATCGTGGGTTAGAGAACGTAAACCGACACGTGTTGGCAGATCGCCATAGAAATGTGTGCTCCCCTATATTCCCTACTTTGCCGGTTATATCATTGATATCTTGAATATTCATGGTTAATTATGTTATATTATCCTATGTTGCCTTGTTCGGTGAGACACTCAGTCTTAAGGTAGCCTCTTACCAGCAGATACTAAAAAATACATAGATATCAACTGACTTTCACACAGTGTCATCTAGTTCCAGGTAATATGAATATAACGCTTAAACATTACTCATTTATACTTTTTCTGTAAATACGAATTTATATTTATAGATAACATGTTCATGCACCTAAATGTTTGTACTGCCTGGGGATCGAACCAAGAACTTTCGATTGGCCGACGTCTCAACGACAAGAGCCGTCAAAACAGGTATCTCAGTACAGTTGACAACTAATGACGTGACTTAACATCAAAGCATTCAATAATTTCACAGCCTCTCTTATCATTCAGCCTATACGAAAGCATAACTGTTACATTGCGAATCATATACCTATGCCATTGCGGCAACACAATCACCGCATGTTTTATTAGAGAATTAGAACAGAGTTTCGATTGTGGTTGTTATGTTATTTGCGACCGCAACCTATCGGTTGACAGCGCTCAGAACGATGTTATTCTCAAATCGCACGATTGCGGTCGCCACTCGACTCAGAACAAATCTCCAAATTAATCATTTCAGTAATGTCATTACTGAGTAACTAAAACCTTCTGTTATGAGGTGTTATTTTTTTTCGCCGTCGCTCGGTTGAGCACAACCGTATGACGTATTCTTATGAAAAAAGGAATATTTATCGGCTAAAGATGTGTGGTCTCTTGCACATAATGTTCTAGTTACAAAATCTTTGTAATTAATTATTGTGAAATAACGTGTAGGTAAATGTCATAGCTCTGTAACCAATAGTATTAAAACTTTGAAAGAGTGGATATCGCGTTTCAAGCCGGAGCTTCTCGAAGCTCCTATTTTTGCGTCGCCCATTGCATGGTATTTTTTTCATTATTACCGTGTCCTTTGTTAAGGTTTGCAATTTATTAGTTGCACTTTTGGAGTTACGTACATTACATAACGTATAATTAGTCATTTTGATATTTTGCTCATAGTTCCCGTTCATCTTAACTGAATTATTTCTGTGAACACAGATCTTGTGAGATTTAAAACAATAACCTAAAATAAAAAAAAAACATAAGTTTCCCATCGGGGGTCGGCGCCGAAGCTTCGTGTAGGTACATTTCAAATAAATTATGACTTGTTGTTTGAGCACACCTTGGTGTAGTTATGTCAAACTTTTGACCAGGAATAGAGAGCTAGAATTCTATAGAAAACGTATGTACAATATGTGCATAAAATGAATTGAAATTGATTTCTGATCAGTCACTTGATTCCCGTCTTTATGACAACATCATTGTGTCTATATTATCTAAACATAACTTTAAATACGTACAACATTTATCAAGATTTAAAATATAAGGCTTTTTTGGTTGACATGACATTTTAATAAACCCTTTTTTTTAAAAGTCAAGAAAAGGTAATTCCCGGTAATATGGGCAGAAAATCGTTACTTATTCGTTTATCCGGTGAGGAGAAATCTGGTCGTGTTCATCCCCAACCGATTTATGGAGGGTACCGATTTTCCGATTTACGTGCGAAACTCAATTGGTGCAAGCCCCATGGGCTCGCGATGGATTATGGATGTTATCATACGCGCACCATATAGGGCTGCCTTTTAAAAGGTAGAAAAGCTATGAAGGTGCATAAGATTTACTTAAAGGGGGTCTATACGTTTATCACGATCTCTCTCATCGTACGCGTGGGCGGTACCTGCATACAAAAATTTTTTGATTTGAGCTTATTATTAGTTTTTATTCTTAGTCTGCTCGCATTGTGTTTAGTTCAAAATAAAATAATTGTAGGTATATATAAAATCATATACTTCTACAATTATAAATTGGAACCAGGATTTAACTTATCTATATTGCAATAGGGAAATGTTTCCGATTTTGGAATATCTGATTGAATAAGGGCGATACAGGGTGGACTTTCTTGTAGAGTCACCTTAGAAACTTATCAATTTAAAAGCCGTAAGTAGTAAAACGTGTTCAAAAAACTAGAAGAGTAATAGGATATGGAGGATCAAAGGTAATGAAATGTGTCTGGTAGTAGGAAAGGATTTTTTTTAAATTGGAACGAACCTTGTAAATAAACTGCCGAAGGTAAAAGCATTTTCTCAGTAAGGAGTCCGATATCTCGTATCAACCCTGTAGGTATACCCGGAAGCCGGCAAGCGTGAAACATTTTTGTTCGCAGCCGAACGGTTGGCGGAATGTGCATTCAAATCCGCTGCATTACAAAATATGAAAAGCCGGCGAAAAAAGTATTCTCGGAGGAACATCGGAAATGAGAGCTTTTAAGAAAACCGCTACGTTATGAACGCTAAGAAGTCTTCCGCAGCTTATAAAAGTAATTTGGATTTCCTTCAGCAGCCAAGACAATGCCTTTGATCAAATAACACCAGCAGCTAACTGCATGTAACAATCTAATTTATAGTAAAATTCTGTTTAAAAGATCTTTAAGTTATCATATAATACCGTAATCTATTTCATGTCGCAAACAAGTTATTTTACAAGGATTTATATTTGCACATAGCAAATATAGGATAATTTTAGGGATTTGAATTATTTGATTTGAACATATCCGAAACTTAACGGCAACAGTGAAAAACGGTGAAATAGCACGTTATCATGTAAAACAGCTGTAATGCAGGCGCGTGGGCGGGCGCTCGGTCCGCCGACGTTTCACTTACCTGAAGGTCGCCCGCGACGACTGCACGCTGCCCGCGGCCCTACTCACAACCCCTCGCGCCCTTACATTCTCAACTTTAAAAATTCAAGTGACCCACGTCCTTCCGACGCATTCTCGGGGGAGGGCGACCGGCGCCCCCGGCGTCCCTGAGAAAACTGTCGGTGGTCGGTGGCCCTCCACGGGTTATATAGTGCGCGGCGGGGCCGGGCGGCGGCGCGAGCTGCGCCGTCGATTCGCGAACTCGATAAATAAATTAATTAAAAGTGCAAGTGAGTGATCGCGGCGTGCAGCCGACCTGCGAACTCTAGAGCTTCCCCTTAATTGGAATTTCAGACGCACGGATGCTTGGCGAACACTAGGATTGTTCTACGGATTTACGACTTGACCCAGGATGGAGCGAATCTCGACCGGAGACGAGATTGGTGCTGATTTATGAGTACGTGGACACGAGTGGCCGCTCGAAGCGTTAACAAACTAAGCCCTGTCAAGAAATATAAGGCAGTTGGAACCAGGTGACTTAATTAAATTGGTAAATTGATGCTTGTTTTTCATTTTAGATTGAGTTATGTAGTTGGGGTTGAAGTAAAACACTAAAACAACGTAAGGGTTTTATTAAAGTATTGCGAATCTTAGCTGAATATTTCGCAATATCATCGAGTTATCGCATCAGGACGTACACAAAATTGATCCTCGCACCATCAAAGGAATACTCTGCACAATAGCCCAACCCTTGCTCATCATCTTACCTCACATCGTTACAATGTTTAGAAACTAGTCAACCAATACCTAAAATTGAAAGACTACATCAATCTACTATAGTTACTCAAACCGCATTACATTAATTGATTGTTAAACGAGTGACTGACCAAAGAAGCTAAATTTTAACATTATGTTCCTTGGGATGTTTAAGAGAGCATTAAGAGAGAATTTTTGGATAACCCACGCTCATCTATGGCTTTTTGAAAATGGAGTGATGTTAGTAAGCAGTAGGAAGGATTATAAAAGTTGCCCCATTTTTCCTCCCCATTTACGGACAGTTGTTATTTGAAAAAGTTACAGCAGTTTTGGGCAACTATCGCGATGGTTGGATAGCAGATGTGGACGAAAGTATTATATTGAATTCTTCCGTGCTTTGGAAGGTACGTCAAGCCGTTGGTCCCGGCTAGATAGGTGCTTAGGATAAAAGTCGACATTACCCATCAATCCACATTGAGCACGCGTGGTAGATGACGGTACTATATACGTATCTACTCATATCTATTCTGTGTAGCAAGGCCCTGCACGTCCAGCAGATCCATCAAAATAATAGAATTTCACACCAATATTTAATTTTTATGTTTCAACTTTCTAAGTACAATTTTTTTAATTAATTAATTAAATTAAATTAAGTTAATTAATTAATTAAGAGTATCCACTGGTTGATATATAAATACTTTTTTTGATACCCAATTCTTTTATTTAAAATAAATTAGCAAATAAAAAATAACCTCAAAATGTAAGCGATGACGGCATCGCGACATCCCGATATAGGCGTCATAATGTAGACTTTTTTATTGCTGTAAATAATATTCATCTTTTTTTTTTGAGAGCGTCGGTGGCTTATTGGTATGGACTGTTGCCTTCCGATCTGGAGGGCGCAGGTTCGAATGCCGCCACTTACCAATGTCTTTTAGAATTTTCGAAATTATATGTATCTACGTTAATCCAACGCTCTTGGATTGTACCAAAGAATTTAAAAGACGACTGAAGGATTTTTAAAATGTGTTCTATTTATTTAACACTATCAGGGACATACCACGCCTGTGGTTTAAATAAATTTCTATTCTGCTGCCACATCAAATGCTGTTAACTAACGAAATTTTATTTACGAGTTGAAAAAACGGGTGTGCCCCTATATACAAAAGTAATATAATAGCAGTACGTAAGGTTGTTGCTTATGACTATTAATGCGTTAAATATGTTCTATGTTACAGCTGAAGATGTGTTTGTAAAAGACTACAGCAAAATTAGACTACATTTGTAACTTCGGAGTAATATAGAAAACCTTTCCTCTTTTGTTGTGATTTTCCGAAGTGACTACATTTTAAATTAACAAATATGTGGATAAAAGTCCTGGTTGCACATTGACTCTTAACTTAGTAAGATTTATAATATATCCCTGTGTGTATTTTTTTTCTTTATTTAGGATACGGAAGTCACCAATACACATGTTCAACGTGGTTATACTAGTCATTTACCTCCATATGGCCAATATGTCAAATTTAAAATGGAATAAAATTCTGTTCTCTTTTTCAAGGTTCGCAATTCTCCATTGCAGCTCTTTCGGTGTAACAACTTTACCACCTTTACTTAAGATAGTATTACAATAATATTGTTTCACTTTTTTGCTACAAAAAGGCTGACTTATCATAGTAATATTGTTTTATGCGATGACTGTAACATCCCTCTGGAATGTTCTATTCGTTTACCTACCATATTTTGATTTTTTTTCATAAAAAAAAACAAAATGTTTACTACGAAAAGTTGAAAACAGTGCACTTCTGAAGTATTGGCTAATTCATTTTTCTATATCTCTCTTTCATAATATATGCCAGATATCACGGATCTCAGATTTTTTTATTTAGCCTTCGGTAGCCATCAGCTTAAAGAGCCTTAAGACTTGCGAAGACTCAGTCTCCACTCCAGAAATCGGCTGATCTAACAACTATTGTTTCTACGACTAATGTGACCGGCCTGCGTTGTACTGCAGATTTAAAATTTTAGTTCTCTCACGAATATTATCCTATCTGATTTAACCCTGATCGAAACTCCAGGCAATTACTTTATAGTTTAGAAAACCAAAAATAGTTTGAGGTACCGCTTTACTGCGTTAGCTCTTATTTTAACCCCTACACATGACTGGAGTAAACGGAGCCAACCAATTAGAAATTATGACTGCCTTCACACGGGCTTGCTCGCTTCCTTTTGAACTCTTGTGTATCGAATCCTTTCCTTGAGTTTATTTTTGGTTGTTAATTATTATCTTCATCAAGAAATTGAAACCTATATTATATTTGGGAAGTCCAAACTAAACAAGATCGGTAATGACCTAGTGACGAATGATTAAGAAGGCTTAACACCGGAATATGGGCCGCTGTATGGAGAAGGTCTATGTTCATCAGTGGACTCCAAGAAATCAAGAAGCGAGGTAATTGTTTCGGAAAGCATAGTATTCTCGTGAGACAGACATAGTACACTATGATACGCCCACACATATATACTCATATAATATATTATTAAACTTAAGAGTTTCTTTGTTTGAACTAATGGTCCGATTTGAAAAAACATTTCAGTGTTAGCTTATTTATCGAGGAAGGCTATATTATGCTAAGAACATTAGAAGCGGAGCAGCAAGAAATAATGTTTCAAAGTCGGCGGATTTTTTTCCTGCTGAGAACTTCTGCTTCGTGCGCTGCGTAAACGGTTAAAGTTTCGCAAAAGCCATGTATGAGTATGACAGTATAGTTCTTCTTTAAAAGATCTAGAAAAAGTCTCTGACAGCAAATGTCTATCTTTTGAGGTTAGTTCACTATAACCTTTTTTTTTTGCTAACCGTATTGGTTTTAAAAAATACATTACTTGCGAAGGTATTTTCATAAACATGATATTAATCCTTATTCAAATGAATACGACTCATCACAAATATTTAATATACAACTAAATTGTCCATTACATCATTCCATTTCAATGAATACCTTAGGAGATATCGCAGTTTTAACTGCATAAACGAAGTAGAGGGTTAAAGTTAGCGTTACTACTCCACGCGAACGAAGTCGCACGCAAAAGCTAGTGTACTTATAGTTATCGTAAGTGATGTTTATAAATAAAAACAGTTAGCCAGAAAAAATAATTATACAATATTTTACTCATAATATTAAATGATAATAATAAATATCTTCAGTCACTCACACAGCGCCATCTAGCCCCAAACTAAGAATTTAGCCTGTAATGTAGATACTAAACAACTGATAAACATACCTATGTTTTTTTGTAAATACATATATATTATACATAGAAACAACCAGATCATTACAATTAGATCATGTTCATGAATACAAATGTTTGTAATGCCCGGGGATTGAACCCGGATCTTGGTCCAGTAGCCGACAACTCGACCATTACACCACATGGGTCGTCAAAGCAAGACTCATATACAAGTCCGAATGATAAAATAACAGTCTTATAGAGAATTTTCGAGAAACAGCGACATAGATAAGTTCTCTTACGAAGACAGTTGTGTTAACTAAGTTAGCGCACGCACACAGACTCGTATCAGGCACTAACCTAGGGACTGTAACGCGATACTCGCGTAGGGGATGCACTCGGCTGTTGCCGGTTTTAACCCAAGCTTATAACATAGTAATGTTAACCAAAGTAGAGCCTTTAGTTATTCTTCGAAACTCATTTTTTATATTCCTATACAGAGTGTAATTGAGAACGGGCAATTTTTTAAATTCTTCTTGTAATAGGGTTCCTTGCCGTAATCTATTATAAACGTATTTTACGTTTATAATAGATTACGGCAAGGAACTGATATACTTTAAAAAGCACGTTTGTGGTATGTACCAACGTACATTAATTGCAGACGATATTGTTATTAACCTCATACTAGACATTATATTATACCATTATTAATGTGTTTTCGCTTGTAAAATGCAACCTTTTGTCGGAAGAAGCGTACTAATGAATCGGCCGGCGCCGTGTCAGCCATTGTGTCCATCTGGGGTGAGGCGGCGTCTCACAATATGGACTTAATCAGAGTCCTGTTATTTAACCCGCCGGCTCCCGGGAAGAGCTGATTGTCCCCGTCTTATCGGGTTACTGTGACGTCACTATCCGCAGTGCTCTATTAGTTTTTTTTTATCTAGCAACACCCACGGAACGTCGTCACAGAAAATTACGTTGCGACGCCCCGTCAGGATATCATAATGCGTCGTGTTTTCTTTTAAATTGAATACAGACATAAAAGATGAATTGGAGGGCGAATACGAAGTTGACTTCAATGCCGACTTAAAGTTAAATAAAGTTTATTCAAACTTGATTGATACTATACAACGAGAAATTAAAAGAGCACTTAGACTTTCAGCAAATACCTACGGCATCTTAAACATAAACTAAATGGAATAGCTTATTTGTAAAGGTATCACAAATATATTCATCATCATCATCATCAGCTCATTAAACGTCCCCACCAAGGGGCACGAGCCTACCCTACCCTATAGGGTGATTAGGCCTTAGTCGTCCACGCGGGCCCAGTGCGGATTGGACGACTTCACACACAACCTTCGAATCTCTTCGCAGGCGTGCATGAAGGTTTCCTCACGATGTTTTCCTTCACCGTAAGAGCGTCGGATAACGTACATATATTTTCGAAAATTCGAAAATACATTGGTACGTGTCGGGATTTGAACCTCAGCCCTCCCGGTAGGAAGGCGACAGTCCACACCACTGAGCCACCGACGATCACAAATATATTACCAAATAGGTATTCTAACAAGTTGAACTTTCATTGTTCAAATTATGTAATTAAAATAAGTTATAATGGTGTAGGTACCTTATATTTGTAAAAAGGGAACATAGCCAGGTATAGTTTATCTCTTGTTATGAGCGTTACGCGCTTAATTACTGTAAACAAAGATTTGTAAACGTTTTTATTTTATATATTTTATAGTTCAGTTTGTTCTTTTTATGTAAAAAGCTTTATAATTGTTATTTCTCCAAAGTNAAAGCGAGGTATAAGATGAGTGACGATGTTTTTTTTTCGAACGGAATACTGCTGTTGGCCGCAGATGGCCTTTACAGCTTATAAAAATAAAATATTTCATCCGTCCCATAACTCCCATATGTCATTTTGTCCGTACTATACAAACACAATGGTTTTGGTCTTTGTTAAATTATTTCATAATATATGTTTTATTATAGTTCCTACATAGTTAAAAGACTGTGTTACTCATAGTCAATGAACCTTGATGAATTAAAACGAAATAAGGGTTGGTATTTTATAGCAAATGGTGGACACTGCTGGATGCTCAATATAATTATTGAACTAAAGGTTTGATATGGAAGTACTTACGTCATTTTTTAATAATATTTGAAAAGATGATGGCATTTTACACAGTATCAATTATGTAATTTCACAATTAAAACCATGAGCCCGGATAGCTCAGTCGGTAGAGCATTGGACTTTTAATCCAAGGGTCCAGGGTTCAAGTCCCTGTTCGGGCGGCTAATTTTTTGATTATAATATTTTGAGCAACCCTGTTTTTTAAAATATTATTTCGATAATTTTGTAATATTGAAACTATTTTTTACATTGTTTTACACTTACTGTTATAAACTACGTTATAAAATATCATTGTTATTTTGTATTATTATTAAGTAATACTTATTTATTACATAAGTAATACATATTATCACAGATTAAATAATATATACTATATATATGTATGTTAATATTCAACATTATTATTGGTTTTTTTTTTAATCTTCAATAATATGAAACTTCCATGTGAAAGAACTATTTATTATATTTAATTTGTTTTTTTTCCACTTTATACAAAAAGCAACACCATTCAACAACATAGCTCTTATTTAGATTTCTTTTTCTAAAATAGTATATGGCTCTGGTGACATACTCTCAATCTCCTTGGGTTTTCCATACAAAAACTAGTCGAATTTTGACACACTTTTGTTGTGCGCAAGACTCCATCCGTATTTATTTATACGTTTATGCTCTAGCATTAAAACTTGGTATACTTAACGACCACATTAGACTTCGTAGTCGTTGACTTAGACCAAGTGAAAGTTAGGTCTCTTTTGTTTTTTGGAATAATTAAGACCCGTTCATTTGATGCTTAGGTACCTTCCTAAATTCATATGTTTCGTTAAGGTTCGGCCTTCGTTGCAAAATGAGTCATAATGAATTTATTTAGAAATGAAAATAGATAATTCGATTGAATTTTAATTTATCATTATAATATGTGATATTTTATAAGTTGCGGCTTTTTTTTTTTTCGAACTGACTACTGCTGTTGGCCGCAGATGGCCTTTACAGCTTCACCGGGCAAGTGGCGAGCGCAGATGGCTCTCAGCCTTAAAAGTTGCGGCGATGCGTCTTACTTTCCTCAGCTTTTCAAAACGGCAGTTTAAAAAATAATTTGCAGATATTTACATATTATACAAGGTATTTCATTTCTTTGCCTTGGTCCAGAATTTATTTATTTACTCTTTTTACGCAATAATTGGTATTGGTTCCAAAGACATGAGAAATCTTTTATCTGCGTCTTAGCACAGATACTATATTATAGAATAGGAACGATGTATCCGTATGTTTAAGAAACCATGTTTAGTGGGATGGACTTCATTCTTGTCTTTATTAACTTGATTATAATTTATAACTGATGAAAATTATACAATTCCTTGGATACAGGATACCATGTTATTATTTCGTATCTTCCAATACAGCCCCTGTGGCCTAATGGATAAGGCATCGGCCTCCTAAGCCGGGGATTGTGGGTTCGAGTCCCACCAGGGGTACTAAATAGTATTTTTTGGAAAAGGGTTCATCCCTAGCTTTTTCTTTCTAATACTTCTTATTTATGTATAAGAACAGTTTAAAAGTAAAGTAAGCTCATTGTTGCTTATAGTTATCCGTATTATTTAGTTATTTCAAACCGGGACGTACCATTTTTTTATCATTTTTAAATATTCATGACTATGAGCATAAAATGTAACCTAAGGATTCTTTTACAAATAAATATAATCAATGTTACGAGTCTACTGACGTGTTGTGTTTTATAAAATTGCTTTGTTGAAGAAGATAAAACTGTATTTTTATATACAATCTTTTACTAAAAATAAATGTTTGTGTACTGTGACGGGGTGTAAACTGGGATGATTTTGAATAAAAACTAACTTTGTCTTGATATGCAAATATTTTTTATCTTACTAACTTTTCGCATACCTACTACTTTAGTATATTTATTTTATCTGTGCCTACCGCCAAAGATGCTGATCCCAACTTATTGGTCACTGTGTTGGAGATTTAAGGGACCATATAAGCGTTAGCATAAATGGTCATTTAAATCTCCAGTTCTGTCATTCTCTCACCGATCAATCAGAAGCAAAGCTATAGCGAATTACTGCTGCTATCAGTGGCGTGCACTCCATGTATGCAAATAAGCAATGCATACCCTGTGCGTCCAGACAACCCCGAAAATCGCCAACAGATTAAAAAATTCCCACTTATTCGCCCATTTTCCTCTACAGATTTGACACTATAGGCGATCTGTTGTCATCAACAGCACTCAATTTGAAAAAATGTAAATAATTTATTGTTTTTGTGATTAGTGTCACTCACTTTGCATACCCTACTCATAATCTCTGTGCACGCCACTGGCTGCTATGAATAGGGAAATATATGAGATTCATATAAAATAAATTGACGCAAATGATTTTAGACACATATGACATTTACCCACAGGAAAATCTTACATTTATTACGAATAAAAAATGTAAATTCATAAACATACTTTTATTTTACCTGGAGGTGAAATTTTTGCTTATAATACACAAAAGATCGCAAAACAGGGACCACAATGCAATTGCTAAGTTGTGACTGAGTGGTCCAAAGCCAAGGTATCTAGTAGGTAATTTCACTTCAGTCCAGAACAAAGCTGAACCAAAATAATTGCTGATAAAGACTAAAGAAATAGATAAGTACGGAGACAATCTTTTACACTGTTTATTTACATTCTCGTGGATACACCTTATCTCGGATATCGTCTTCATTTATGACACACAATACAACCGTACATGTATTTAATATACGGACGGCGTCTCGCTAACATCAAAAGTGTGTCCGGCCAGTTTATTGTATCTTCTTTCTTAGCATATCGATAGCAAAGCAATTAAATCGTAGAAGCCCAAAAGCCAGCCACGGCGACAGCGCTGTCCGCAGCCGTCATCAAATCCTGCAGAGAACAGCTACTTGGGCAAGCAGGACACGACATTAGGTGGATCATCGTTTAGGGCGCTCCACAAAGACAGTCCAAATCAAAGCCGCCCGAAAACCCCCATCTGGCTAAATTGTCCCTACTCCAACCTGTTAAAGTCCGAAGCCTATTTAAAGTCTTCCAGGTCGGCCAAGACAATTCATCGCCAGGGGGAAGCCTCTCAAAAATGGGGACAAAGGGATTCGGCAAAGTAACCGCCCCGCGACAAAGCTTCAGCCTTTCGATTTTTGGATCCATGGCCAAAGGCTCGACACACTTGAGAAAACTTTTACGGCTTCTCAACCTATCCTGGACTTGCACGTAATTGTGCATGGGGTGTCGAGTGTCATTGTCCATTTTAGCTCTTGTAAGGGAGCCAGCCACACATCTGCGGATACTCGGGGGCGCAATACCTGCTAGTAGGTACAGAAGGTCCAAATGAGTCGGCTTTAGACAGCCTGTTATAATTCGTCATGTCTCGTTCAACGCAACATCCACCGATTTTGCATGAGCCGACCGGCTCCAAACCGGACCTGCATACTCATAGTTAATTGTATGGAACCCCCCAAAATATTAAGACATCTGGCGCTCATCTGTCAACAGAGCTATTCATGTTAGAAAATACTGTTATAAGAGCATGAAATTGTGAAAACCGCAATGAGCAAAAGGAAAACAATCCGAATATTACGTAGCATAAGTAAATGAACAATTCGATATATATTTAAATTTAGAACCAACGTTTAGAACACGAAAATCAATATATAAAAAGTATATTTGTTAAAATTACATCATAGACAGGAGATGTCATTTCGGGGACACATTTTATGTATTAATGACAGTCCGTCGTATTTTTATAGGTTCATGAATACAACACACAATAAGCTGTTTACTGCCTCGTACAGTCGCAATAAAAAGCAATAGAAATTGTGAAATGCCTTCAATATTGAAATGTCGACCTAGTTAGAGGTGCCGCAGGCTACGAGTAGTAGAGCTGTCAGGGTTGGCCGGTTCTCTATAATATAACTACAAACTGATTCGAAAATTACGGTCGTCTGGCTAAAGGGGTTCGATTACCATGAAACAGAAAACCTGTTAAAGATTCCCTCTTTATAAAGGCACAGTATGTACTCACACACATTTAAATACACACAGACACGCAGCCACGCACGCGAACACACACGCACGCGCACACACACACGCACACACACACGCACGCGCACACAGCACACGCACACATATACGCACGAACACACGCATACACAGCAAATAACATTAATCGCAAAAAGAATAAATAATTTAATTTTTTGTCAAATTGAGTGCTGTTGATGGCAGCAGATCGCCTACGGTTTTAAATCTGTAGAGGGAAACGAGCGAATAAGTGGGAATCATTTAATAAGTTGGCGGTTTTCCGGGTTTTCTGGACCCACAGGGTATGCACTGCTTATTTGTTTTTATGGAGTGTACGCCACTGATTTAGATATATGAGTCTGATTTGTCTTTGTGGGAGAAAATTAAATACAATTTATTATTATCCTGAGAGGAGAGGTCCTACGTTTTCCCCGCGATACACTGAACCGTAGCGTAGGATGTCCTCCAGAAGTATGGGCCGTCGACTAGCTGAAAAGTCGCTGGTGAAACTGGGTGAAGAAGGTGAACTGGGTTATCTGAGTGGTTATTATAAGCAAAACGGGAAAGCCATGTTCAGAAGTCAAGTAAATACTCCTCTAGCTTCTCTACCTTAGTTAATAGTAGTTTAGTGTTAGTAAAAGTTTGTCATCATTATCATCATTACAGCCTAAATATCTACTGCTGAACGAAGGCCTCGCCTAATGATTTCTACGCAAAGTGATCCTTTGCAATTGACATCCATCTGCTACCAGCCCCACCTTGCTGCCAACCAGGTCATCACTTAAGCATGTAGCCTAATTTATTTGAGTAATGCTGGACCTAGCTATCGATTATTGTTGATCTATAGCTTTTTCTTATGCTTAGCCTAAAATTAACAATAAGTTTATAGTTCATCTAAGTGCATAGCACACTAGAGGCCATAGGAATAAATTATCAGTAGACAAATTGTTTAAAAATCTAATCAACTCAATCAATGTAGGTACCTACCCTCTCAAAGCGAAGATACAAATATTGATTAGAAGTCATATTTTATGCCTAACCAAAGACATAGTTCACGGGTCAGTCCAAGCTAAAAATACCGATCTATGTGACATATATTTTGGCACACCCCTAAGTGTGGGACGAGGGCGATGGTGGGGTGGCGACAACTATTAATAATAGCTCGTCATCTATTTTATTGCCTAAACTAAAGGCCCTATCTATATGGGCAAAGGCAAGCAATAATCGAATGTGAACTAAGCTTAAAACTAAAGTTTTTTGCAAGTCCGATCCTTTGAATTTAGTGGTGACTTTACATCCAAGTTAACACATAGGTATTATATATAGGTACGGTTGATATACACATGATAATACGATTTAAAGCGTTTCCTTAAGTATATGGGAGTGACACGAGTCGATTACATTGTTATTTTTCTTGCGTTTGTGTCATTATCTTTTAATAAGTGGTAGAGTGTAATACTTTTCTATTGTTTTGTCACTTCCTATGCAGTAAGCGAAGTTGATATGTTTTTGGGATAGTGGTTGGTTCATAGACATTGTGACGGTTATTCATGGAATCGATGACCGAGAGCCAAAGCCAAAAAATCCATGGTCTAATGTTGAGACCGTACTTTGCAAAGTGCCTTTAACCGCTAGTCGTTATTTACCATTAATTTTATTTATAATATTTTGCCCGTGAATTGGTGAGTTATGGCCCAATCTCCCCATAGAGTGTGCGTGAAGGCCTATCTCCTGCTGTCGGATCATTGGCTAGTTGATTGATTAATTTTTCATGAATTATGTAAATACAAATACTATTGGCGAAATTGTTTAAGCACTGCTTTAATTACTAAGCAACTCTACGAGACATTATTGAAAATTTGACACGGTTCAATAGTTACAGTTATTAAAATATGAAGGTTATCATTTCCATATTATTTTCTAGTGTCGGCCCGAGTGGCGATGACAGCGCCTCTCGCGGCGGGGGGCGGAACGTGCACGTCACAACTGTCAGAGCCATGGCGAAACAATACCATTATGTTTGTAATAACTACCGTTATCGAACGTCTGGGACACTCCTATATTTGTTTATTTGCCTGTTCCAAACGATCAACAAGTGCATGTATGACACATCTCTCATATGATTAGTCGAATTGAGTTTTATTTTGTACATTTATTTAATCTGTGGTTTTATTTAAATACACTGTCTAATGTAAAATAAGGGATGCCTAATTGCTCTATTTTATACTTTAATTCCTATAAGTTAAAATACATAGGACTTATAGCAAATTGCTTTCTAAAAAGACAGAAGTGGATATTTTTTTTGTAATATAAAAGGGTTGGCGCACGCTAAGTGCTCGGCGAAGCGGCGCCGCTGTCTCGTAAACCCGCCGCGAGATGGCGCTGTACGTTTTATTGCTTGTTTGCACAACAAGCTGTAATGAAGACTACATATTGACAGACCATTAATTCGACAGGAAATTGTGCTGAAGCCGCGGTCTGCGCAGGTGATTGTGAACTTTTCAAATTAGCCGCGTGCTTCGTGGTGGTTCCCACTTCAAATAGATGTTTGCCAGCCAGGCGTTTCACTCCAGGGATACTAAGTTGAATAAACTCGACAGTATACATATGAAGCTTAGTAAACGAGTTACCGACAACTGAATACACTTATGTAAGCACGGTTTACTTGGGCGTCGAAGGTATACTCATTTATGAGCATTAAACTTATTATAAAAATGATATAACAATCGCGATCTCGCTTGTTTTACATAAATAATTATGTACGGAGGTTATTAAATGCTAAATCAGAAGTTCATAAATTATTTATAACAAGAAATATTAATTATTTATGATCATTCATTCATCATTCTTAAGATCATTAGCAAGGTGCGTTTTTTTTGTTATTGTGACAACTAAATTCGCCTTAGCATTTTATTGTTCCAATAATTATAGCACGAATTCAAAATATTTCCAATGGCGACAAAAAGACTTATTTTTAATTAAGCTACGCGTAAAGCGTCATAAAATTTACGAGCTCCGTGATTTAACTATTATTTGTCATCAATTTTATGCGATACTAAAACAAATAGTACAGTGTTTAGTGTAGTGCTGCCAAATGAACCATACAATTAAATAGTATAGTTATTATTCTCCATTTCTACATTTACACGTATACTCATCGCATAAAATAGGTCTTAATTTATTAATATGATTTCTTTTCATTTTCCTTACAGCTAAAATTCCAGATATTGCTTTCTATTCAAAATGAAATAAAATTCTGTTCTGAATTAAAAAAACCACTTACCGACTCGTCTTTTAGATTTGATTTATTCTTAAAATATTACTACTAACGTCATCTGTTGACACTGTATGTAACTAATCAACAACAACACTGCCCTCTTGTGGCGATATATTAAATTGCAAAGCAGCAAAATGTGTTGACGTATTGGTTCCGAGTAAATACGATAGATGGCATAGTACTCCAATGAATTACAATGTCGAAGATACTAAGTACTGTCAATAGATGGCGACACTATTAAAACTGTAGCACTAAAATGACACCTAATAAAAAACACTATTAGATTACGATTTTATTTAAGCTACCAATTACCTACTTGCATAGAAACGCATTATTATAACCACTATGAATTTCTGTGTTTTGGAGTAAAATGATTAGCTACTATTAAGAGACCAAATGGACGCAAGGCAGTGTTGACAGAAACTATAATATTTAAAGTTATTAGTTTCCTACAAAACCGCATCTGTCAAAACATCCGGCGAGCGAACTGCTCGTCCCGCTCACTTGATATTGTAAAATTAAATAGTAATTACAATGAGATCCTTACCTCCACGTTAAGTTGGTGTGTTTCCACATCTCGCCCTGGACAGCAAACCGCTTCAGTCTTCGGCCATCTTCGTTCGGCTCCCGGTCAGGTCTTCCGCATCGCTTCTGCCGCATCAGCTGTTTTGTCGCTTCGTCCACCTCACCCGTCACCGGGATGCCTCCAAACTCCTGGAAAAAGGTGAACGATTATGAAAATCAAATTAATTTTTTTTAATGCTCAGTTACAAATATATGGTTTATTTCTTTTTAACCTATTGTAGTCTATCACATAGATCTCAGTTTTCGTGTCCCTATACGACGCCCTCGCGCTCCTATCACACCGTTAAGTCCTCCCCTGCGCCGAACAGTAGCAAGAGCGAATTCTCCCAATTCCGAGGTTATGTAAATTGCTTAACAGCCATAGTGATCTCATTGACATACATACCGGAATCATTTGCCAAGCTCAAAAAAACCTTAAGCCAAAGATGGCTTAAGGTTATACTTAAATAAAATTATTCTTTATTGTTATTTTAAATCTTTTTTTTAATATTATTATTTATATGTTTAGATTATAATTAATTAAGTAGTAATAAGTCTTTCTTCTTTTGCATGATGTGTTTACCTTTAATGATTGTTACATTTATAATTAAATTTATAAGTAAGATAGTTAAGTTCAAATTTTTGTAACAAACGCTGGTGAACCAAAATAAATAAATAAATCTCTCCCATCCCCACTCTACTTATCCATGCAAGTATAGCATATGATATCCTCTAGGACGATCGACCGATGACTGGTGAAAGTCGCCGGTTGAGGCTGGTTGAGAAAAATGGAGAACTGGGAACTAGCAGTACTGCCCTCCTAACAAAAAGTGCAATAAATTGGGTTTTGGTGCAAATTGACTTAAGCCCTTTTCAAAATCTAACAATGAAACTACCTATATAAAAAAAATAAGGCTGTGGGCCATCTCCGCTTGACACCGTTAAGCTGTGGCCCATAGGCCGTTTGCCATAGCAAAATGTCCATCCGAAAAGAAAAGAAAACAAAAAAGATATTAAAGAAATATGTAACTTATGCTTACTTGTAAAGTTTTGATTGCAATTCGGAAGTCATCTTCGTAATCCTTGACTTTGTCGCCCATCAGCAGATTTGCCATCTCCAGCTGCCCTTTTTTTAGGTACCCAAACGATTCTAGGTAATTTCTCTGTAAAGAAAAAAACAGGTTTGTTATTATTGTGTTGAAAAAATGTATGAGAAACTTAAATAAACACTAAGCGTGTGTGGGCGAAACATATTCAAAAATTAGGTACGTATGTAATACGTAATAGCTATACATTTCAATTTAGGGTGTCCTTTGTCGAATACAAATAATCGAAGCACTATAGTAGAATACCTATGTATCAGAATAGGAAGCTTAAATCGATGATGTCCTGTTTTTATTTTCAAGTTATAAAATAATGTAAAACTTTTGCCAACACACTAAAAAGTCCCTTAAAAAAATAATATTTGTCTGTTGATCATGGTAGCATGTAATTGAATAAATCAAATAATATAAATCATAGCAAAATGATTCTTAAAACCAAAGAAGAATACGATTTAGTGTTTGTTAGTAATTGGTATTTGTTTTATGTACCCGGAATGTATAATACGTATTTTCTTTTGTTATTAATTCGTATAAAAGAAATAAGCGGGAAACTGTTCTGTAACCATGAAAAAAATAGAAAGTTTATTAAAATGGCTACTACATTTTGACTAGAAAATCATGTCAATGCATAATAAAGTTCTTGATACAACCTAAACAAACTCCGTCCATTTGGGTAAACATCCTTCTGATTTTTAATTTAACCGGCTCGGCGACAATGCTTTCAAATTTTGAATGAGGGCTTTGTGGTTTATTCAAAGAGATCTTTATTGACCTTTGTTGCACGTTAGGCACAAGCCGTAGATAAATAGGAGGAGGATAAGATACCTTAACGACCCCTTCGCCTTTTTATGTGAACAGATAAAATAAACAGTCTAGATGAAATTACGTTTATTTAGATTATCGTTTACTATTTTAATTACAAAGATTTTGTATTCATATTAACATAGGCAGTTTAAAAACATAATTGTAAAATATGTGTAGATATTTAGGATGCATTTATTTTTTAATAATATAAACATAATCCACGGTGAAATCAGATTTCCTTTATACTGTCTATTAGTTGCGATTTTTGTTGCCATAATGCGCTAAAGTTGAACTAAAAATCCTTTTAGTTTTACAACTAAATATAATAGTAAAGCAAATATGATAATATAAATTCTTAAATTATGATTAGGTCCTAATTCAAGATTTGACTCATATTACCACAGTTTATTTAAGTAAAACTGTCTCTTACTCTATTAATCGTAGTCAAAGCGAACTAAAGATAATTTCCAAGAAAACTCGGGTTTTTGTTCGTTTATTCACCCTGCTTGATAAAAAACGTAGGTATCATAGCCACTAATTAAGTCGTCTTTATGTACCAGGGTACCGCGTTAACTCTGTTTGTCAAGGATAGCATTTAACCAAGACATTGTTAAGCAATCTCTATTACGCCTTATCTCTACTTTTGTAAACGTATTCTTTGAATTATTTACCTGTTTGAAAAGGACCGAAAGTAACTTCGCGTTCAAGTTGGACACTTTGTGGGAAATTAAGGCAATTTCGTGGCTCTAACGGTTTTACGTAAACACTTTAATGGTGGGTTAGATTAATTGATATCTAAATTAATTACTGTAATGCTTTTGGATGTTGTAGGTCCCTTAAAGTGATTAATGTGTTACATAATTTAAGCGATTAGCCGCTTTGTTTTGTTTTGAATGAAAACACTGCGTTACAAATGAAAAAAAAATTGAGTACCCGCTTTGAAATGTCATGTTTTTTTATGAATACTTATAGTTTATTAAAAATACATACAAAATTTCCATTCATCACGTCTCATTTTTCTTCCATAAGAATGTGCCAAATTCTACTAAAAATTTAAATGCAAAAACATATTTTAAAGAAAATTAGTTAAATCAACCAGATTTTTTCACATTAACCAAGTTTAATTTTATCATAAAGGTTAAAAAAAACAAAAAAATACAATATAAAAAGTTTTAACACAAAAGATCGCAAAACTTTAACTTTTTCTTTTGTGCTTTGAATGGTCTTCTCGTTTTAAACGCCAGCAGTAATCGCCTAGCATAGTTGTGTCCTAACGCCTTTGAAATCGTTCTTCAAGCTTCTTTACATCCTGGTGGAACCTCTCACCTTGCTCATCACTGACTGCACCAAGATTAGATGGGAAAAAAGAAAAGTGAGAATGAAGGAAGTGAATTTTTAACGACATTCTGCAACCCAACGTTTTATATGCTTTTAACATGTCGTCAACTAGCTTTTTCGCATTTTTGGCCCTGTGGTTCCTTAAAACCCTTTAATAACTGCTTTCAGCGATAACCAGGCATCAAGTTCCTTGTCAGTAAGCTTTTTCTCAAAATTTGGGTCTTTCATCAATGTGCGTATTTGTGGTCCTACAAATATTCCTACTTTGAGTTTTGCATCACTTAATTTTGAAAATCTGTTTTTAAATATAAAAAGCTATCTCCCTCTTTATTCATAGCCTTTACAAAATTTTATATTAAACCAAGTTTTATGTGGAGTGGTGGTAAAATGTCATTTTTAGGATCTATCAATGGTATATGTTTCACATTAGATTTTCCACAAACAAACTCTGATCTTTCTGGCCATACTCTTATAGTATAGTGCTTTTCTGTGGCTCTGCTGTCCCACATACAAAGAAAACAAGAGTATTTAGTAAATCCACCCTGTAATCCGAGCAAAATAGCTATAACTTTGAGATCAGCGCATACTTTCCAGCCGAAATCTTTGTATTTTAATTAAATTTCTTTTAAAACAGTTGAATATGCTATTGGTACTGACGCATACTTATTGCCATTATGCAGCAATACCGCTTCAGACTTTTTTGAACCATCAATAAATAAACGCCAGTCTTGTTTCGTAAGGAATGCTTAACTCACTCATCAAAGTTTATATATCGTTACAGTAACATATGTTTTCAAAAGTTGAATAAAATGAAGCGAGCTCTTTATTACGTTTTCGTTGCACAGTCACGTTTGTGTTAGGAGCCAACAAATTCCACTCTTTTAGTCTAGATCCTAGTAATTCAGCTTGCCTAATAGATAAATTTAAGTCTCGTATTAAATCATTTAATTGATTTTGATTTATCAGACGTGGACGGCCAAGAGAACTTGTTGAAGGTAAAAACTCAGGATCTTCGCTGTCTCTATCATTATATTCTATAACATTTGTAAATCGGGCTCTTCTGTAACTTCAATTTGATTTTTGGAGGGAGGTAAAGGACGAGGCATCTCTTCACTGTGAGGTACTGGTTTCGACATTGAAGGAACGTCAGGGTACTTGATGTTATGCTTGATTTTCTTTGTAAAACCACGTAAGTCAGTCAAGCAAAAGTAGCAATCATTAAAATGATTACTAGGTTCACGCCATAATGCTGGTACGGCAAATGGCATTGACGTCTTTCCATTCAACCAAGGTATCAGTATCCAGGGTTTATCTTGATTAATAGCACGCCCAAAATATAGTAAATATGCACTTCTCACTTTTTTGGAAATATTTTTTGTTTGTGACTTCACAATATACTGTCCGCAAACATAACAAAACTTATTTGGTGCATTTAAGCAGTTGCGACGACCATTTAGTCCAGTATTCATAATGGATTTCCAAAGAAATATGTACGAATATATCGACGTTATCGAATAAAAATGACTACTAAACAAAATAAAATGATAAAAAAGTACAACACATCAAAAATGGTAACTATTTCGTTTACGCCTAAAGTGAGGGTAATAGAAAAAATAATTTGGCATGTACCTCGAAAACTAGACGTGATAGATACCACATATGTTTGGAACATTTAATCTGTGACTCATTAGCTATTCATTCCAGCTAACACTTACGTGGGTACCAAAATCGTGTAACGCAGTGAAATCAATATAATAAGTTTTTTGATGTACCTGTATAGTGTTCCGTAAAATCCGTATAGTTATTTATTTACTAATTATATACTTTATTGCACTATAACAACAAAACAACAAAAAAATACACAGAAACATAATTATATACATTCAATACAATGAGCGGCCTTCTCGCACAAGGCGAAATGTTCCATGCAACCTTAGGATGGAGAAAAAAGAAAAATGTATAAAGGGGCATTTTTGTGCAATTAGTTACTATTAAATCAATTTATAATTTAAAAAAAAATGTTAAATTTTACGTTTAGAAATATCATCAATCCAAAAGACAATCAATCCATGTAAAATAAAATATTAAATGTTAATGAAATTTAAATGATTTACCAACCAATGATATACTTACAAAATATATAGATAGAATAAATAATATAATAGATTTAATACAATAACAAATTTCTGACCAAAAATATCTATACAAGTCACAACGCACCTACTTATTGCACAGTCCCCATTTGGGGAACCGCTTTTCTCCCCAAACATGTTAGGAAACTAAGCCCCCCCCCCCCTTTTCAATCGTCAATTGTTATTATTATAATATTTTTGTGTCTCTACCACCGGTTCGGAATAAGTAGGATCTTCGAGAAGAGCCGGCAAGAAACTCGAGTTACTCTTTTAAATTTTTTATATCAGTGGTTACAGAGTTTTGTCATTTACCTACACATAGCTTTACAATAATTTATTACAAAGATTTTGTAACTGGAATACTAAGTGGAAGACCACACATCTTTATCCGATAAATATTTTTCTATTGTATAGTATTTCATGAGGGTTTTTTTAATCTTTTATTTAAACTGGTGAAAAGGCAATTCGGCAAGATTTTGTGGTATTTTATTAAAGAATGTTATGCCTCTTCCAACAAATGATTTCCCTACTTTACTTAGTCAAAGATTTGGACAGCAAGTTTGTTTTTAACCCCCGACGTAAAAAGAGGGGTGTTATAAATTTGACGTGTCTGTCTGTCTGTGGCATCATAACTCTCGATAACTTATGTGCGAGTGTTTTTAGATATATTTAATGAAAATCGGTTGAGCCATTTAAAAGTTGTGAGGAGTGGAAGTGGGGAGAGTAACCGAATGACTGCAAATATACTTGGAATCAGTAACAATGTGACCTTTAGCCTATTTTATAGTAGAAAAACTAGTAATTAATAAGTAAAATAGCGAACGAGCTTGACCTTAAATTGTAGTAAGTAAATTATAATATACTAAAATCTAACTTAACCTAAACTACCTATAAAAGTATGAAATAAAAATTAAATTAAAAATTTAAAAAACCCCCGACACAAGAACATAAGTAATTTCCCTTTAAAAAGTAAAAAATAATAAAAGAAACTTAAAGTTAAAGTACCTAAGAATCTATTAGTAATTCTAAAAAAAACGTCGCGTTGGGGGACTGAACTTGATATGAAAAATATCGTAGATAAGAAAGAAATAATTAGGAGCGGTCCCCCAACGCGACCTTTTTTTAGAATTATTAATAGATTCTTAGGTACTTTAACATTAAGTTTCTTTTATTATTTTTTACTTTTTAAAGGGAAATTACTTAAGTTCTTGTGTCGGGGGTTTTTTAAATTTTTAATTTAATTTTTATTATTCTTAGTATTAAAGTTATGTACGTCACAATTTTTTTCAAACAAATGAAGATTTTTGTAGACATAAACTAGATTATGGTAAATGTATTGAGACGCTTCTCTTAAAATATCGTTTTTTTTTAATACTTCTCGAAGTGAATCACGTGGTCTAAAGTTATACACCATGTGTTATCATTAGCTGCCATTTATAAATCAATAGTTATGTATTATTATATATGGTTCAATAGGCAGGTAGCCGGTTATCTGGCATTAATTACCAATTAATATAAACAGTGTAAAAAGAGGACGCAAATTCTCCGAACCCAGACCGCTAAAAAAGTATAATATACATAATAGGATATGAAAAACAAATATATATTTTTCAAGTAATAACTCGTATAAGCGCTCTCCCTATAATTTGATTTCGATTATTCATCCTCGATAGGAATTCGTGATAAATGTTGAGAGCAATAAATTTCCTGAATTAGCAAACATCTGCGCTTACGGTCAGCGCCCTCTATAATTCTCCGGTCCACAGGTGTAAATCATTGCCAGGCATGGATGGAACGAACCCATAAAATAATGCAAATGCGTTTACAATTAGGTCAACACCGCCAATGGAAACGGAACTGTGTTAATATCATTGCCTATTCTATCGTTTACAGACCGTCTAGCGGCTATTTGGACTAATTTTATGTGAAATAATATGGATATTAAACAAAAAAAGAACGATCTTTTAAAGTCATAAGTTTGAAGTTAACTGCTAGACTCAATAATAATTGAAATTATTCAGTTACGTGTCAACCATATCTTAGAATCTTAGGATATCTGTTGTTAAAACCCACCAATTCCCATTAGGCCTGTCCAGCGCATTACGACTCTCCCCATGGGTTTGTGCTAGGCAAACATTAAGGGGGTTAGCCCTATCTCAATATTACTACTACCTACTTGACATGCTTTAAGTCCCTATTTGGTGATATGTGTAGAATGACAACGAAATGTCACTACTGACTACACTACTGAAGGTATAAACGTAATTATAATGTACTTACTAACTTTAACAGCCCAAAACAGTCCAGTGTTGGACATTGGGCATCCTTATGGGCAGTGAATGGATTTTCTAAAATCTCAATGTAAGTGAGTTGGTTTGAGATAACTGTTGATCCTATTAAAAGGTTAAGTGTAATGAGATTTCCCTTAGAACGTTTCCCTTAGCCGGCACTTAAAACAACCATGGAAAGAATACGGATGCTGACAAGTTTATTTTATGTATACTTCAATAATCTCACGTCGGGATATATTTATGGTAATATTAAAAATAATATTTTTATATAACCATCATGTTTAGTCAAAATCATTCCCCATTTATTACAGACACTTTCAAATTGGCCTACATTCTGTCAATCGCCTTTATCGTATATTGTAAAAAAAGTTTTCAATCAAGAGTAATTTTAATTATAAACCTATACTGTAACAACTCAGGTGTAAGTTAGCTACGCCAAATTGCCTAACGGTTATTGGCAATTCACAATCCAATATGAAAGTCGAACAGCTGCTAAGACTTGTATAATTGTTCCTTAAGAGCTTACTATGTTAATTGTTACTTGCTCTTTTGTATGTTAATTACTCTAAGATAAATTAATATGGGAGAAACTGAAACTACAAGGTCAAACTTTCATTGATTTATTTAGTTTAAAAGGCATTTGTGTATATAGAAACTATCTGGCATGACATCAATAAAAAATAGTAAATATGAGGCATTATTGAAAAAGTATTTAACATCTTAAGCTTTATTTGACCTTATCGCCATGGCTGATCTCATCCAGACACCTCTTTGTAAGAGAATTAAGAAATGTTAAGTAACTAATGCAATCACAGCTCAAAACCTTTCAACCTTTTATGTATGTGTCACATACAAAAAGAAATACCCATTAGAATTAGTCATAGACCCCGACTAACGACTATTTGAAAATTAGATATAGGTGATAATGTAAAATGCATTCACTGGACGAAGGGTTAAACGAGTTAAAAAAAAACAATATTTCTTTTGTCGGAGTTTTTACACGTGAACCAGTCGACGGATTGTATATAAGGACCAATAAGATCCTTATAAGTAGTACAGGGCGCGGACTCGAACCCTCCAGAGTTTGCGTGCCCTTACCAATCCTACGCCTAATTAATTGACAAATCTCCACCATTAACCTCGGGTCATTTTGACCACTTTAATTGTACCAAATCCTCGGGACCAGGTTAATGTCCACTTAGAATTTGTGGTCTACATTACCCTATTTCCTCCCTATTCACTTTAATAATAAATGATAATCTATTCCTTTTAAGAGTATTGGTTCTATGAGGATAAGGAACTTGAAATGAGACAGAATAACGATTTAAAATCTCTCATTAACTAAAACTTGGGGAGAGGCTTTAGGAAACGTTAATTTTATACCTTTGGAATAATATATTATTGAAATTAGTTTTACAATTTATAATAGTACACAGATTCTACTAAATAAGAAAGTTCTATGTAAGGTAAAGTAAAGGTAATGTTCGTAAGACGCTGATCGTGGACTAGCCTAGGTGCTATTTGCGTGGGTGGTCTTAATAGACTACGTCGTTTGTTTCACCGGACTTAAGCTCCGCAAATAAGTGTTTGTATTGCTTTTCCCGCTCAAAATTTGTGGGAATCCTAGTGGAGATAATTTTTGGGATCTATGTTTGTATATTTATACAAACGAGCAAACAATTCGCTTAATGATAAATGTTTCTACTGCCAGTAGGTAATGATTTTCAACTCTAGAGGTTACTTAATTCCGTCTCTTTGCCCAAACAGTAACAAGTACAAAATTCATTGTGCCTATATACAATGAATTTATGAAGCCTAAGCACCAGAACAAGTATACTATTTGAGCCTAATGTCTTCCTGAAAATTGTTATGTTTAATTCGTTGTGTTCACTTTTTAAGGAAAATCCGGTAATATTTGCAACGGAAGCAAAATACTTACTTATTTAAAACGTGTTTCGCATCAGGTATTAACCAATTTCATAACTTACCTCTGTCAATCAATTACCAAATCATAAATTGAGTATGTTTAAGTTTTGGTATTTGAATTGAATTTAGATTTTATTTTTTTTACATTGTAATTTGTATTATTTTTTAATTTTGTCTGTTGATTAAGATACTCATCATCATGATTCTAATAGTCAATCAATTTTCATTACAGCACTGACCACCGACTGGCATCGTCATTTCGGCCATGTCATTACCATGCCGCCCACACGTCCCTCTAATGATGCATCATACAAGGCGCACAGGGGGTGGCTGCACAGATATAGTTGAATAGATGTCGCAACTAGTTGTAGAGCAAATTTCAATAAAATAATGAATATGAAGACAATCAGTACCATTCGTTTATGGTAACTTAATTTATATATCAGCTGAGACTTTTGGTATAGTTGTGTTTCGCTTAGACAAGACAGACACTATATATATAGGATGAACTCTCAAAACCGCTGGTATTTATATGTGCAAGACTTAATTACAAAACAAAATACATTCTTAAGTTCTTAATCTTACGTTCAATGCTAGCAACTATACACCTACAAAACACAGTCGCCACTTACAACCAAGAGTGCTGTTTTGATTATACTTTAGTACATTATAATAATATTACTATTTGATTTTTCATATTAAGCGACATCCAGTTTATGTTTATCTATGGTAAATGCTCTTATGTCACCGCACCCCTTACCATATGCTGTCATCGAACGTTATTCTCGTGTTGATACAATTATAAATTATTTATGAAGGGATTTGAAGTAATGATGACACATGAACTTTGAATACATTTACATAATCCTCAATTTTATTCAGGAGAGAAATGAGTTTTATTTTAGGACATTGTGATGTTATTCGACTTATAAAAAGTTTGATGTACTGGTTGGAGAGATTAATACTATGGAATGTGATTTAATTCCGGTTACTTAATTACAAGCATTTGTATGTTTTATTAAAAAACTAGAAATTTGTTTTATTTTCCGTTTATTGAGGTCTTGCTCTAATCTCGAAGAGCAAGACCGTGCCATATCTACGTATGTATAAATAATATACACACCCATACACAGACCATTTAAATATGATAAATTTAATTAGCATCTGTAAAACAAAAAATGGTTGTCAAACTTATCTTCCTTCGAATTAATACAGTAATAAAAAAATAACTACCCGGCTAAATGAACAGTTTATTACAAAAACAGTGGGTTTAGATCAACAATAAATTAAACGTCTCGTCGGAAACAGTCCAACGTTCATGACAAAATTTTCAAAAAAAGGGTTGTATCACATATAATATATATATACTTTCGTATTACTCGGACCTATATCAACCGTAGATATATTATGTATTTAAAAGCATGTAATTAAAAGTGGTTATTTTAATGTAACCAGACGAGATGTGATATTATTTAAAATCACCCACAGCCCCGCCAAAATAGTTTCTAAAACTGTACCATAAAGCCCAAAGTTCAATCTACATACTTTCATTGAGCTTTCAAACATAATTTCACCCGAAGCACATTGCCGCTCATTATGTCAGAATCATCTACGAACAGATGTTAGCGCCGGATGACGAATGGTGACTAGTTGACCTATTAACTGACATTCAATCAACATTAAACTGTAACTACTCACAGTTTGAGACTACGGCTTATTGGAGGATTAATTCAATCATCCTTGAAAGGGTTAGTAGGACCACCTACTGTTTTAGTAAACATTTAATAAATATTATAATACGGTGCGGGTGGAAAAGTCAAATCACCCCTACCCTACCCGCGAGTACTGCTAAAATCGGCTTAGGGCCAATCATTTCGTTTTAAACTGGTAGCAGTATTCTCTCATAAAAACTTCTTATACAGTAGCATAGTCCACGTGACTAGGTCGTAGACGCGATACTGAGTCGTCTGAGTAGGTTCCACCGCAGTACCAGATATCGTGTGAAATAGGAGTATTTTGCACTTTTCGTGTTTCGGGATGAGGGCACTGTAACTTGTAAATTTACCGGGTCTATGTGACCTAACATCTGTCTTCTCGGGTAAAGGACGCAGAGCACTGTGACGGAAACGAATGACTTTCTACTGCTATTGATTTCTATCAACACTGCTTTTTTCATGGTCAGCCGTATCACTTACCATCAGGTGAGCGAGCTTCTGTCCTGCGCACCTACGACCTAATAATCATCCTGTCACACGTGGGTAATTCAGCGTATTTATCTCTAATATTGTTCTAAAATATTATGTGGATATAACGTGAGGACTTATATATAAATAACAGAGCCAATGCCCTTATATCAAACGCGGATAAAGACAAGCACGTTATTATACATTCATAATTACAATATAAGTTTTCCTAAGTTGACCAATTAGTTCCTTGCTGACCAATGTCATGAACATACACTTTGTACATATAAGTCTAGTAACACTTCGCACGGGTGTGCGAAAAAATTACGTGATTTTGACAATTTTAACTTATAAGCTTATTTCCTAACTTAGCTTTTAAGTACGTTACAATAAAATAGAGTTTTCATTTTTTTTCTTTTCTTTCTATCTAAGTAAGAAATAAGCCCGTGTCTTAGTTTAATTCATTATTGCTCCCTTAATATTAAATTCCTTCCTTATCCATTTGTCTGATTCCACTGGTTCTACCCCGAAGAACCTGGCATTACTCCCAGTAATGATGAATTCGTCACGAGTTAGGTAGTACCTAGTAGGAATTCGATCGCTATCGAGTTTCTAGCGAGATGTTGGTGTGGCGAATGACCAGCATTTCAAGTGCCCGCCCGTAGCTGGAAGTGAGCTATGTATTTCGTTCCACTTCTAGATTATGTGTCGATTAATGGCTTCAGATGTTGCATTAGATTTTCTTAACGGCTAATAACGATAAATTTATAAAAGGTTTGTTCATAGCGGGATCAATAGCACTTAAGTCTGTCTTATGCACTAAGAATTTTTAATTGACTAGATTATTAATGTTATACAGTTCAGGACGATCAGTGCGTTCACCTAGTGGTAAGTGTAACGCCTGTCCAAGACGAATGCACTGTTGAAACAACAATTGTATTGTTGAAGGAAAGACATTAATAAAACCATAACATGCTGGTCCAGAGCGTGTTCGTAGGTCGCCAAGTTTTGCTGGTTGTTAAGCTGAATGCAAAGTGCATTCAGCTTTAATGTGTGAATTACAAATTTATGTCATAATCATCATCTTGACAGCCTAACATCTCAACCAATATATCCACTGCTGAACGTAGACCTATCCTGAAGACTTCCACACGGACCGATCTCTAGCTATGAATCCAAGAGTTCATCTGGTTGGGGAACGGCCTACGCCTCTTTTATATATATAATTTATTTTTATAATCAATGAATCACAGAGTGATGATATCCGCAGTGTGGCCAGTATTAACTGTAAACAAAATGCCAGGGACATAGCTATGTGGTTTACTTTTAGAGCAGACGAGTTCTGAAGTGTAGACCACGTCTTAGCATGTGAAGGGTCGGCCATCTTCTTGCCCAATGGATCGACGATTTGCGAAAGGTCTCTGGTAAAGGCTGAATGAGCAAAGCGAAGGACCTAGATAATTGGCGCTAATTGGGAGAGACCTACGCCCAGCAGTGCACTGCGTTAGGAGAGAGAGGTAGAAAAGAACTGACATTATGTTAACAGGTGATACGAAGTCAATTTTAATTTTAAAGTACAGTTGTAAAGAAATCACGGATTGCATTTCTCACGCGTGCATTGAGTATGCACACGGCGTGTGTCCAAGCGCACTCGTCACGACACCAATCTTTCCAACTATGTATATTTCTTTGTAGTATTATGTATGTGTCTTTATGTTTCTAAGGATTCAATCTCAACTAACTACGAGTATTGCAATGATTGGTTGTTAGTTGAATGACCAAGAAATATTATCAGGAGTGCCTTCGTGCTTGGGTAGAGTCTGTTTTTATTCGGAATAACTTATCGCTCTTGTCCGCCGGTGGCCCTTACAGCTTCACCGGATAATTGGTGAGCGCAGATGGCTCTCAGCCCAAGCTGTTACGTTATGCTGCATATGGCCTGCATGGGAAGATCCATTTTCAACATTGGAAGGACTGCGGCCTGCAGTTGGGCCCTAGATATAAATGATTTAACAATGAAAAAAAATAATATGTCGTCTATTCCGTATTTTTTCGATCTTATTAAAAATAAAGCACAAAACCCCGTGCAAAAAAGGCAATTATGTACCTATGTTACTTCTTCAATGTTCAAGCAATAAACAAATACATTAAGAGACAAACCTGGTGATCCTTCGCCATCCTTTTGAATGAATTGATCTAGCAATAAATACATGAATAATTATGGAACAATAAAGGAAATATTAATAATGTATCATAAAACACAGACGTTAATTGAATAACGATCGCGTAATTTAATAATGCCATGTGCCTGCATGATAAGCGAAGTACTATATGAAGATCGATGCTTAATAGGGCATTCTTCAGATCTAGGCCTTTGTTAGAACCGCCATTTACCATTTAGAGAAGATCGCAGCCAGATTCGACTTATTTATTTTAGCCAGTCTATTTGCAAATTAATAGTTTATTTAATGCACGTATATAATAAGGAAAAACATGGAAAACATACCCTAGATTATGGAATGTGTGAATTAACTTAAACTATATAAGTTAATGAATTAAACATTGCATTAGTTAGAATTAATTCGTAGATATGGATGTTGTTCAAGTAAAACAATGTTTATTATTGCTAGTAAGTGTTTAATAATATTCTCTCCCGCGAAAATAGGGATCATAAGGCAGCAGCATCAAATATATAATGTACATACAACATGAGTTTGAGTTTGATTCGAGAAGCTACGTATTTGAAGATATGTATTTGCATAATGAGACCTTCTTGTAAAGATTAGGAATAACACCAAAACAGCCGAAACATGTAAACGAAATGCGAGATTCAAAAGTTAAACTTTAACCCATGAGGTAAGTGGCGTATGCTTTAAGTGTCGAAAGTCAGGGTTGCTTATCAGTGATTCTAAGATAATTATCACAGTGTATAGATGTTATCATTTTTACTTCTCTCTCACCCTTCAGCCCGAAAAAGACCTTTATTAGCTCTTTTCTCTACAGTGAGATATCGTCATAGTAATAATGTTAAGGTATCGTATTACATGACACAATGTTATATACATCATATGGCATACAACCTTATGATCAAGTAAATTTTGTAGTTAAATAAATAGTAAATCAGTATATTTTAATCTAGTTAAACATATTTAAACAAACAAGACTGTTTTTGACCTGACATTGAATAGCGCGCCCTTTTACAAAATAGCGACAGCTATTCGAATAATATTACTCACGTTATACTTGAAGTATCTTTTTACAAGATTATCACAGCTTGTTCGCTGTCTGTAAAGTTTTTTATGTCTTCTAGGGCTTTAAATTTTTGAATATATACGTTTCATAAATTGTGTTAAATTTGTTACTTATTAATTTATGTTAAGTCGAAGCTTGAAGTATAGAAGAGATACTCATCATATTTTCGCAAGTTTTTCGATCCTAAGTTTTACGATATTTAATTTGAGTTTACTAAAATATTACATTTCACATTAAAAAAAATCCTTCGAATAAAAATAGTTTAGTGAAAATACCTTTTTACTTTGCTGGCTTCTGTGTTCAAACGTAGAACAGCTATCTATTTGATGATGAAGTATGATTAAATTGATTGTAAAACCAAAGCAGGGCTTAATATACTTGGTAGATGACAAACAATAAAAATCGTTTATTAGCAATATCTGATTATAAGATATGATGCAAAAGTATCCTCATCATAATAATGTTTTAACATTTCTAAAATCTAACTAGACACTCGAACCAAACATTATATGGATTTATCCGTTTTTACTTTACCAATTTGTGATATAGGAATTGTCTTCCTTGAATAAGTCTAGCTAGCAAAGCATTTTAGTACCAAGCGACCTTATCAGATAAAAGCCTTTTTATATACAAGCCCGGTGCATTGACCTATTCGATTTGTAGCCAAGCACCGACCTTAAGTAAACTCCGCTAGTCCCTTAAAGGGACTGTGACACAATTAAGGTGTGCCCTAGGGAGGTGTTCTGGGTCCCTTACAGAACTTTTGTACACGCGTCCCGTCAAGCTTTTTAAAGCAACTTCGAATTTATTCTGAGGTAAATTCCTTATAAATTCCCTTGTAAAAATATATATTTGTAGAAATCGAGTACATCCGCCTGTTTTAAAGCGAGTACCAGATATTAAAACATTTACCTAAACAGAGTAGGAAACGAAAGTTAGGAGAATATAAAGCTACGTTTACAACTGAACTTTTACGACATCAATGAATTTCTATTATATAGTTATATAAGGTAGAATTTATTATAAACATAAACAAGGTGCTTATATTTTATAAGCACGTTCCGGTTTCAGTTTCATTAAAAGGGAAAATGTGGCGAATTAATTAGAAATCTGTCGTCACAGAACTAACATTAAAACAACGTTGCATGACGCTAAATAAACCGAGACTTTGAAAACAGGGATACTAATTATCGTCAACGTATTAATACTGGGAACAAAGAGACTTTACACGCGAGGTCACTCGTGTTTCCCGACTACGAACGTTAGTTGCTTGTTATTTTTAATTTATCGATATACTTCTTTGTGCACTGTTAAGGTGCAGTCGAGTTGCCATAACAGTCGTTGCACATACAAGGAGGTTGATTCACGTTACTATTATCGATTCAGCTGTTAAAGATGCCGGGTCTTTGTGATACATTTATTAACTTTAGTAATGGCTTTCGTAATAAAAAGTATGAATTTACGACACTAATGAGGCAACTAATTTCCCTTTAAAATATCTAAACAGACGGCTAAGCTAGTATTTAGTCATTCAAATTTACATTTTCTCCATTACGGTATATATAATCACCGATTAAAAATATAAAAAAAAGCATATTTAAAAAAAATATTAATATAATTTTAAAATCTCATTGCTTATCCACCACTACTTACGTAACTCATACGTTGTCAGTATTTATTAATTGGTAAATAGAATATTGTTGGAGTTCTTAATCCCATGATAAAGTATGTTATGATAAAGTATAAAACAGAGAGAAAGAGAGTATTTATGATGTTATTTATTCCCTTTATTTAAATTATTCACCCCCTACTTTACCTAATGTAAATATTTAGTTATTTTAATTCTGACTGTTATCCCATTCCCCCTTTAACCAATTCTTTTGCCCCATGCGCGGAGCACTAACATAATATTATAATAATTAAATTACAAAATAATCTTAAACTAAAAAGAGTACGGACAATGAGTCTGGAGATGTAATTTTATTAATAAAAAAAAAGTATGTTAGTTTTAATATATCACACGATTATACAATGACAGACCAGAAAATAGCCAATAAACATCCTTTAACCTTATTCAGGATCAGTCAGTAGCTGTTATAATAAAATGCGAATGGTAAACAAAGTCGACGTTAATCCATACGTTAGCAATAAACAACGACTTACGAGAGCGCTTAAGGATATATCAATTCCGATGCTAATGTAACTTATTGAAGTAATAAATATAAAACGGTTCTTTGGAAACCCGTAAAAAGTATACCATAATGTTGCAATATCGCAGTTTATGGCTCCTGAGCTCGATATTAGTGTTTACTTTGAGCCAATATTTGGAACTCGCCGCTTTCGCCGAGGGCAGGCCAGACTTCCTTGCTTACATGGCGTTTCATGATATCACCTTAGATTCTTTTGCCAGTATTGTGATCGTACTGGTTTCAATATATTTACAAAAAAATATTGCTGCATCGGCTAAAATGTAAGGACATGAAAAAAAGGCATTTTTAGAAGCAGTTTACATGTCTTTATAAAGTTATTACAATGACTTTTTACGAATACTTTAATTTCTATACACCTCAGTTTTTTAAGTAAAAGTAGTTAATTCATTAAATAAGAAGGGGTATATAATCGACCTCATATTATGATACAGACATATATACACATACATATCCTAATATTGGTATTTGAACATACATTTATAAAGATTTTTTTTCTAAAATTTATAATATTTAAGGTTCGTGTAATGTACTCGAATATACTCGTAGACATGTTTATGCACACAAATGTTTGTAAAAATTAAAATGTGGAATCGAACCCGGAAGCCTCGCTGTAGTAGATGACGTCTCGACCACTACACCGCATGGTTCGTCGTCGATATTTCCTTGTGAATGTTTCTAGTGGAAAACAGATTTCTTTATTTTAATTAAGCTCAACATATTATCATCCAGTACTTAAGACGGTTACTAAAATATTTAAAAAAAAGGTAATAGTATACCTAGCCCTACTTCGCACATAGTGAATAAAAAATCTTTAAAAAGAGAAAAACGTAAACCGTTGAATAATACAAAATCTGCCGCCCAAATAGCTAAAATTCCCACGAAGCACTTCCTGAAGCATTCCTATTCTCGATGCGTCGGTCAACAATAATATGCCTCTTCCCGAATTAGGTCAGCAACATCACGGTGTTTAAATTTGTTAAGCAAACTCGGGGGCGACGACCGTGTTCGCGATCATATGGCGGAGGTCGCCAAACCGTTGACATCAAGGTCGCTGCGACTCAATACAATTGGTAGACAAGTGGCAGGAAGTTATGACGTGGTGCAGTAAGGTGCCGTGTTAAATAAATATATCGCCAATAGGCATGACGACTGGGTCTTGGAATCGTACGAAATATTTCCTACTTTTACAAATCTGTGTTAAAAATAACGATGTGCTAACTCTAAGCTCGAAAACTCATGTTTTAATTAATTTATTGGTCTTTAAATTTAGGTGGGCAAGTCCATTTTTAAAATACATTAATTGACAAAATATTTAAATCAAAGAATAACACATACAATTTAAATCAAATTTTGCTATGAAACCATTTTAATAAACGCATCATTAAATACAGTTGTAGTACAAAATTCATCACTAACTACAAAGGCGTGATGCCATAATTAAGTAGCCATTTGTATGAAGCGTTTTTATGAAAGTCCATGAATATGTTTTTAGGATTGGGAAACCTTACCAATTTTTCTATTATTAAGCGTTCATCGATAACATAGCAGAAAAAAATTGGTCATCATCCCTATTATGAAATGGCCATTGAAATGGCTCGGAATCTATGTAGTTCCACAGATAATATAATAAATTCTACGTACTACGTCGATTAATACGGACGTTAATACCGTCAATAACATTTACGGAGAACGAATTACCGTTAGCGTCGGTGGCACATTGGTGTGGACTGTTGCTTTCAGATCTGGAGGGGTCCTACCACGTACCAATGTATTTTCGAAATTATAGTACGTTTTCCGCCGCTCTTACGGTGAAGGAAAACATCATAAGGAAACCAAACGTGAGGAATACGAAGAAATTCAAGGTGCGTATATTCGGCCAATCCTCACTGGGCCCGCGTGGACGACTAAGGCCTATATATTTACGGATAGGCTCGTGCCCCTCGGGGGGACGTATGATGATGATTTCTCGACTTATGAATGAACGAGCTTCTGAACTGCGACATTATAATATTATTTAAAAGCTTTGTAAATTAATAAATTTTATAGATAACGAATATTTAGTCAAAAGATGAATTGATAGATAACTTATTTATTTCACATGTATTGTTCATCCAATTCTCAACTGGTCATTAATGACTTGGAAAATGTCTAATTAGGACAGCTGAATTTGTGGCAGGCGAGTCAACGACCGACTGCATATTGGCACGATACTTGACATATCAACGGAGAAGTGATGTTTTGTACAATTACTTACTATGACATCATGACACCACAGCACAACTTATACACTTTCATCATCATCATCAACTTATTAAACGTCCGCACCGAGAGGTACGAGCCTACCCGTAAAGAGTGTATAAGCCCTAGTCGTCCACGCAGGCTCAGTACTTTTAATAATTTAAAAATGTTGAATTATTAATTTATGAAATTATTATTATTTTAAATTATTTTTATCGGAAAAGATTTTAAAGAAATTTGATGCTTATGAAAGAATCAAACATGAATTTCGATTTAAACAAATTTTGAAATACTTAATATTTTGTGTTAGACTCCTTTTCGTTGCAAGCCGACTTTTTGGCAAACATCACCCCTACCCGCAACTTGCAAGTAGATCCGAAGGAGGAACGGGTATATTATCGACTATTAAATTGAGGGAAATGTATTATTAGGCAGGATGTTCTTGGGCCACCGGAAAAATCTCAATCACTGAGCGACATCACCCGCACCCGCAACTTGCAAGTAGATCCGAAGGAGGAACAGTTATGTTATCGACTATTACATTGTGGGAAATGTATTGGGTAGGATGTTCTTGGGCCACCGGAAAAATCTCAATCACTGAGCGAAATACATCGCGTTATTTTTCCACGAGGCAATGCGATTTAATCATTATAAGTATAAACAGTCTGGATTGCCAGCCATATAACACTGGTTATCATAAAATCGTACCGTCTACCCTTGGAGGCTTGGTTCGAAATGGAACTCACATTTGAGTTCCATTTCGAACCAACGGTTCGGACGGTTTCCCAGAAATGTTTTGCATAGTTTTTATTTATATATTTATGTATAGGACACGACAGTAAAATAATAAAATAATTCATGTTTTAAAAAAAATAATAAAAATTGTTGGTTAGTCACCCTTTAATTGCAGGCCAGTATTGGCAGCCATGGTCTGAGGTCGCAGAACCTAAGCGCCTTGGCGCCTGACAAGGCTATTGTGCACACAGGGAACTCGCAAGCGAGGACGGGTTCCCAGAAATGATTTGACGCAGTTAATTATAAGTTGCCCAAAGCGGTGAAGTCGCGTTTTAATAAACCATTAGGATGACACATGTATGCAATTATCATTAAATCGACGGGTTCGATTGTATGTTTCATTCTGCCTTGAGTAGGTCTTCTGCTGTTAAGAGATCGCACACTATTGAATATATATTGACAGACGCCTTTTTCGAGCATTCAACGTACGAAGGATTTTTAAAAAGGAGAGGGGAAATTTGTCAGTCAACATACAGATTTATACAGATGTAGTGCGATAGTTAATAAGTCAGCTAATGCATCAAAGGTTTCGCATTGGAGCTATGTTGAATGAGAAAATTAATAATACATATGACAATATCTGTTTATATTAGTCCGGTTGTTTAGTATGTAAAATATGTTTGAATTTACAAAGAAAAGTTAGTTTATCGGATGTTTGGTTCCCTTGCTAGGCTTAAGCTCAATGACTCAGCGAGAAAGTCTACGCGTCTTCAAACAAACTGCGTATTTAATTATAACTTCACTTAATTATTACTGTAACTAATTACAGCGAGAGTCCATCGATAGTTGCTGTCTGATTGTCGCCGAGCACGTCACTCCACGGCACATTCATTGAAATCGCCAACTGCAGTTTATCTTAACTATTAATCGTCTACTGGAGTTTGTCAGGGCAACGCTATAAATTGATGTAGTCGTTGGATATATTGCCAAAGATTAGTACGCAGAAGGTAACTATCGTTTACACAACAACTGTGCGTAAACGTAAGTGCACTGTATAAAAATAAAGTAGAATTTATTTTTCTTTTGTTTTACATTTTATGATATTTTTTTCCTAATCACGGATATTTGTATCTGTTCATACAATAATATGATTGAACCTAAAACACTCTGATGATATAGAAAGGTGCATATTTCGTGTTAAATTAAAAACCCATGATGATCATGATATGATAATGTTAACAGCTAACGGTGTTAACTGTTTTCATGACACTTTCTTTTGGTATCTCCAAAAGACATATACACAGATATTGATGAATTTCAGAAGAACCATTCCCATAAACCAAGGTCAAACTCATCTTCACACGGTACATCCTGCTTTATAAACAGAGAGGCTCTAGTGCCTTGTCAAAACGCATTTTATACTATTTAGTTGAGCTTATTTAAAGCAGTGATCTGCTGGCTGGCTGGCTAGTAGATAATTATTTTTATAACCATACTTTGAACTGTACGCGCCAGTTTAACAAAGTTATTTGATGTTTGTACCTACCAACCGATTTAGTGACCGCTCTGTATCTTCTTATTCAGTGAAATTAGTGTCCCTTCGCTGTTTGTTGCTGATTAATGTTGCGGACAGTGTACAGACATACAATTCGGGTTAACCAAGTTCACTGACTCGATAAAAAGCAATAAATGAAAAAGCACCAGTGTTCGAGTGCAATTTAATGGCTGCGAAAACATCGGCATCTTTATTCGTACGTTTTATATATTTGAAGATGTAATTTGAAAACTTAACGTAACTAATATATTGTTCAACCATTATAATACAATATGAAGACAGTACAACTACAACCCTCAGTATAGGCTTATTCGTGTGGACTATTGCCTTTCGATCTGGAGGGTGCAGGTTCAAATCCAGCCACGTACCAATGTCTTTTCGAATTTTCGTAATTGTATGTACGTTAATTCGACGCTCTTACGGACGGAAAACATCGTGAGGGAACTGCACACACCTACGAAGAGATTCAAAGGTTGTGAAGTCGGCCAATCCGCACTGGGGCCGCGTGAACGACTAAAGCCTATACACCCTTTACGGCTCTTGACCCTCGGTGGGGACTAGTGTTGCCAGGTGTCCCGATTTGCACGAGAAGTCCCAATTTTTAGGGGTCTGAGGATGCGTCCCGTTCGTTTAAATGTCCCGATTAATTAAGAAGAAACTCAGCTTTTTCATAAAAAAAATTTACGCTACGTAACTTCTACAAATTTCATCACTGTCAAATTCAAAATGGCACGCCATCAGCGTCACATCAACATTTTTTATTGTTACCTGTCCCGATCTGCAAGCTTAAAACCTATCGGACCTGGCAATACTAGTGGGGACACAATGAGCTCACGCTGATCCGACGACCAACCATTGCTGCTTGATTTGTGCGACTGCCAACCGAACTCACCAGGCGCTACACCATCAATGGGAAGACTCCCCAGACGACTTAAGACGTTTTCTTTTCAATTAAATCACAATGGCAAAGTGGCAGACACCCCACCTGGTTGTATTGTTGTAGTAAATCAAAGTATGTTTTGCAATATAACTATCAATGATACATAATATTGTATAGAACACTTAAACATCACAGCGCAAGGTGACGTGGGAAGCCATACAAATGTCTACTAGCTCCCCACTCGAGTAGATACGTCGAGTGACAAGGGTGTGATCGGATAGCAAAGGGCTTCTATATAAACATTTGGTTGCAGTTATTTCTATTTACTAAAATCAATTAGAGACAGTCTTTACGGTGGTTTGAAAGAAAAAATGATTTTACATGAAGTGCTCATGCGAGTTTGGGTTTCAGGGTTTTGGGAAGCTCACTATATTAACAAAGTTATAATTCATATTTTATTACAATAGGAACTTATTCACACGTATTCGTATGCGGTATATCGTGAATTTCTCACCCCTAGTCATACGATAATACTGATGACTTTAGATTTTTTGATCACCTTACAAAATTTAGTAAATGTTTGTCGGTCACGAATTACTGTGGATACCTTGTGTAATGGAGCTCAATAAAATGAAGATTTTATACAAAACCGAACGTTAATTTCTTAACAGTGAATGTGAAATCGGAGGAGCGAGATATCTGACGCAAAAAGGGGGAGACCTATGCCCAGCAGTGCACTGCAATAGATTGAAGAGAGATAGATGAGCAATAAAACCGTCACCTCAAGTGCTCTCAAGAGGACTCTTTTCCTGAAAATAATAGGCAAAAGGCTTCATTTATAATGTGTCAGTTTTCATTCATTTTGTTAAATATTATAAGTGTTTTCATAGAAAAAATACTTTTTATGGCTATGGCCGTACGTGAGACTAACTCAAAGCCATAATGAAAAATCTATCATTTTGTTGTAACTAATAATAATCATGTTAAAGGAGAGACCATGTGACATGATAAATCAACTAACCGTTCGAATTCTGATCACGGGCGTATGCTGCAGTTGCCTCTAATAGTGTGCTTTGATAATATAATCTTTGAAACAAAGATTTAAGGTTACTTTTCAAACGAATTATTAGTCTTTGGTTCGCACGTGTGTGGAACTGTATGAAGCCCGCCCGCTGAGTTGTCAAAAGTGTTCTTACTTTTTACACTTTTTTGTTTCTTTTTTTAGTTTATACAGGTTAAGCAATTCATAGTTATTTCCCATTGGTCTTATTCGTCATTAATTTAAAGCTTAATTGTGATGGCGTTATTGACGTTACATTAGATTCATTCGTTCGACGACTACATTTGCACTTAGGAGTAATATACTTCTATAAATATAACCCAAGCTTCAAAATATAGTTGACCTAAATTTAATAAAAATTGACTGATCAGTTTACCAAAGCTACGTTCTAGTCATGGGATGTTCGGCAGTACGCACCACGGGCAGATCAAGTATTATGTAATAATTACTGGATGCTGTACCTAACTTACTATCTTTAGGTTAACAATAAGCAACCTTACTATGTGCCCTTCTCGGGACTGCAGGTTTTTTTATTCCACACTTTTCACTTTTAGCACCAGGTGATATCTACCTAAATGTGTTTTTTAAAAGTAAATCAAACAAGAAAACCCTTTTTAATCGAACTCTTTTCTTTAAACCACGTACGACGTAACTACTTGTAATTTTATTTTGTAAAATATGCCTATCATCGGACACTATTGAACAACTAGAGATGTGCTCTGTAACTAAAATCGAGAACTAAAGTATATGTGTATCCGAAAAGGTTTGATCAACAGATATAAACAAGCGCAATGTTAAAACTTTTATAAACGTCAATAACAAACTTTATAAAATAAAAATATACTCTATATTGTATACGAGTATGATGAAACTTTTCTCTTATATCTTATTTTTGCTTACAGATCTATCCCTTAACAGGTAACTGTATCTTTATCTTGATTACACTACAATTGATTATCATCGCATTAATCGCATGATGACCGTTTTACAATGCAGACAGCGTAAACATTAGCTGCTGTTTTTACAATTTTGTAAAATAATTGCATATAATTTACCTATGTTCGAAAGATTCCATTGGTCCTTATCTTGTGAGTTATAAATGCGTTTTTTCAGTGCTAATGTTCATATAAACACAGTGTGATACGGTAACGTGTAGGGGAATCGTCAGGCGTCCTGCAAATGAGGCCGGATGAGTCAGCCGTCTTCCAGGCGCCCGTACAGGGTTGACTTTACTAATTATCCTAACAGATCAATTGTCCTCAGACTTTACTGATGTTTATCAAATCTTAAAATAGGTAAGAAAGTGTTTCCCCTTTATCGTTTTAATTTCACTCATTGAATATCCATTGTTGAACTTAGGCCTACTCAAAAATTCTCCATCCGTGCGAGTAAAATGTAACCTGTATCAAAGTCGTATGTCCATTTGACAACTTGATAACTCTCGTCGCGCTTGCCGATTCGTGGTCTCCACTCAAGAACATTTCTACCTCATCGGCCATCAGTTCTTTGGGCTATATGAGCTTGTCATTTGCCATTTCAGCTTAGTGAAACGGGTAACTAGGACAGTTTTATCATATCAATAGGCCAGAT